>MQRK01212342.1:0-22875 GCA_001938485.1 Girardia tigrina | reverse complement strand
TAAACCATTTTAATCTAAAATACCAACAAAACATCAAATATGAAATTAATCTATAAATATTTAAATTAAATACAAGATTATGATCAATTTTAATCATTTTAAACAATGCAATTAAAATATTAAAGACTTTTTCATCGTTTTATTGAGATATATTGAAATTGTTAGGGTGCGAACTTACTTATGAACCGCACTGTATAACAAATTGATGATTATGCAAACATCGTGCGTAATAACTAATTAAATATTTTCAACAAAGTAGAAGAGAGACTTGTTTGGACATAATTGGACGGATTAAGTGATTTAATCAATAATGCCTCACAAGTAACTCCTTCCCAATAATTTTTAAAATTACTGCACACTATTTTAAAATTAGTTGTTTTCACCTCCGACTTACAACCCTTCATATGTCCAGCAATATTACTCCCACTACCCAATCGTCTATGCTCCTGAATCCATTTACAGCGATGACGAGACGTCTCTCCAATGTATGTAGCATTGCACCCATTACACGAAAATTGATAAACCAGATTGGAACATAAACTCAAAGGAGTATAAGATTTATTGCTGAACATATTCAAAGTATGTCAACTTGTCAACTCTTTTCCAACATTTATATACTTTCTGAATTTGAACTATAATGTCTATTTAAAATTAAACAAAAGGTTTATCAAATTATTGCTTTAAAACTTTATTTATTTGTTTTTTTTTATTTTTGATATGAAAAATTGGCAACCTTAGAGTCACAAACTTGTTTCCCTAATATTGTCAAAAGTATTTAAACTTCATTGAAGATTAATGTAATTTAATTGTTGTTTTGTCTTCTCATTAAAATATTTCTCAATCGAATGGTATTAATTTTGAAATATAAATAGTTTTAAGTTATGAATTCTGAATTATAAAAAAACCTTCGACATCTTTTTAAAAAGATGCGTATTCATAACATATACTCATATATAACAAACTTCCCTCAAAGATTCTTTAAATCGACAAGAAGGTTAATGGCTACTCTTTTTTTAAAAAATAAAGGTACAGTAAGAGAAATCTCCAAGTTCTCCATTCGACCAGCCAAATAGTAGTATTTTAAAACGTAAGAAAAAAACTTTTTATATCATTTTGTATTTAACAGAATGAAACAAAAAGGAATTTTTGAAGACATTAATGTGAATTTTACTCTTGTTTACCTTCAAATATCTTATTCATTCTTTCTGGGTTAAAGTCAATGGAAATTTTGCCGTAATATTTGATACTAAATGAATAACTTTTAACAAAACAATTTGAAAATATAAATTTTAACTGAAAAAATTTAAATTCAAATATTTCTTTAAACAAAAATGTGATTATAAGGGGTTAGTTTAAATTTAAGTTTCGCCAAAATAGTTTATTATTTTTTAATTTGAAAATTTAAAAGAAAGAAATTAAAAAACTAAAATGTAGAGTAAAAATATGATAAAATAAATACTTATTTAAAATATGCTTACAATAATAACAATTGATATATTTTAATAAAATTTATGAAATAAGTTTGAATAAATTTTAAAATAAATAATTAACGAATTAATATTTTAAGAAATAATTTTTTAATAAAAGGATTTATTGTAAATTTAAATTAATTAGTTTTTATGATACAATTTTTGTAAAAATGTAAAATAATTTAATTTCGTAAAATTTCAAAATTTAATCGAAAAATTTAATGAATTAATTTGGGGCGAAATTTGCTTAAATATGTGAATTGTTGATATTAATAAATTTTGTGGTGTTAAACTATCATTTCGGAATTCGATAATACTGAAAGTGGTATAAACGCTACTTACAGTGATATTAATTATGACAAATAATTTTTGTGGAATAAATAGATATACTCTCCTACAATGATTACGTACTTAATAATATATAATTTAATATTTGTTCATTGAGTTTTGCGATTTGAATAAGATAAGTTTAAATATTTCATATTTTTTAAAAAAATAATAATTTACATAATTTTACTTTTGCATGAATTTATCACTCTCTATCTTAAATGTTCCTTCACTATTTCAATCATTTAATAATATTAAAATGAAGCCAAAATTCAATGCTGTGAATTCATATATTTGCAGATTTTTCATAATAATAATAATTGACTCCCTATTCACTTTTATTCACCTTTGCTGGGCTTGAATGTTAAAGGTTATATGCTTGCTTTATGTTTTGGCTTTTAAGATTTGAATGTTTTTAAATGTCCAAAAAGAATAACAAAACTAAAGAAAATGTTTCATCAATTCTTTCACGTTGAGCAATTAACGATAACTCCTAATAGTATCACTACTCATTTTTTCATTAGCATTTTAGTGATATTTTAATCCTAATAGTATCATTTTACAAATTTTCAATGATAGTTCATGATACTATTCCAATTGTATCACTGATAAAATTAGGAGTTATCCGTTAATTGAAATGTTCTGTTTAAATATAAAATTGAATTTAGTGCATAAGGTAATATTTTCCTGTTATTAGAACACCAATATTTAAAACACATGATTACAAGTTTTAGAACGTCAGGTCTAGTGAACGTAAGATCTTCCGGGGGATATAGTATAATTTCAATAGGTCAACAGGTACTTTAGGTGCCAGATTTAAGGGATTTACATAAATATAAATATCACGAAAAAAGTATTCTATAGTTCATAAAATATCTTGTGAGTTAGTTAATAAAAAAATGATTTTTACGTAACGAGATTAAACGAAATGACTAAAGTATCTGAATACTTTTGAACAAAATCTCATATTAAATTCAAATACCTCACAAAAATGATCTGATTCTACATATGAAAACAAAAAATTTTTTGTTTATATAAGTCATATCGTAGTCAATAATTTCAACAATAAAATTAATGTATAAAATGTTAATGAAACATCTCCAGCCATTAGTTGATGTGGAAATCTCCAGTGAAAATGCGTTAATTCCTGAGGATAAACTTCCTACAAATAACATCCTTTCAATAACTATGGAGTCGCTGTACAGTCCACCAGAGGCTTTTACCCCAAATGTTGCAGGTCCAATCTATGTTGGTGCGTTATCATTACCGATTTCAAATGATGTAAATTAAATAACGTTTTAATATCAATTTGTTTTGATACTATTTTTACTTTTCTTAGAAAGAAAACATAATTGTATTTCCTGGAGGACAAGTAAAGCCAGCTGGGGAAAAAGACATTCAATCTAAGCAAATTAAATGGATAAATCCAGGATCGGCAACTAATAATTCTATATATATACCAAATAGGTTTGTGTTAAAACTGATTTTTAATATGCTAAGACAATATGTTTAAAGAAAAAGATATAAAATTAATTTTATAATAAATATATAAAAAGAAATTCATGGAAATATATCGGTGGGGCTCTGTTTTTTTTTGAATTTTGATTATTTCTGAATGTTTTATCACAGATATACATTATAAGTGCCTCTCTTCCAGAAAAAATAGCATTTGCGATCTACTTAAGTCCAATAATTTTTATTTTCTGTTCTAAATGAATTGTTTTAATAAAATAATAGCATTTTCGTAAATTTCGCACATTTTCATCATCCTAATGGATTTTAATCTCTACTATTGCTGGAAAAGGGATTTAACACCCTCACAGATGACTGACGAAATTAACACGGCCCTTGGAGTTGGAACAGTCTTAAAGAGAACATGTGAAAGGTGGATTTCCAATTTTCGTGAAAACAACTTTAACACAGACGATCAAGTCCGCTCAGGGCGGCCCTCTCTTGACATAGACGAGAAGATAATCAAGTTTCTGACTGAAGACAAGCGTGCAACAACGAGGAACATTGCAGAGGGAATTGATCAGGATAAAACCATGGTGTGTCGGCACTTGAATGGATAGTTATCACCGGAATGATGTATTGTTCCAAATCAACCCCTGCGATGAGATATGGGTGTACTGGGACAATGAAGGCGCTTTCAACATTAGATCATGGAGAAAATCGGATTAAAACCCACTTGCAACACCGGCACGAAGACTGGAAAGAGAAAGCATCTCGCCTCCGTCTTTTGGGACAGTAAAGAACTGCTCTTGTTAGATGTCTTACCTCCAAATGCTACAATCAATGCGGGTGTCTACTGTACTTAGCTGGATCGTCTCATTATCGCTATTCAGTAGAGGCGCAGATGGTTGCTCCATGGGGGAAACCACTTTGTTCATTATCTCCACGATGAAGCTCGTCCGCATACGGCTGCTAAGACCAAGGACAAGCTAAATGCGCTTGGATTCACCGTACTATCACATCCACCATACTCCCCCGATCTCTCACCATCTGACTACTATCTATTCTCTCCAATGAAATGTGCACTTAGAGGAAAGAATTATGCCGGTGTCAACGATATCAACGAAGATCTTCTACATTGGTTTGACAAGAAACCACGTGATTTTTTTTCCAAAATGGGATACACAGCCTCCCTGGACGTTGTCTGAGATGTATTGAACACAATGGCGACTACTTTTCGCATTTGTATGACGTGGACGATTGATAAAATATTTTATATTTTATTGTATTTTGTTGTTTTTTTGGTGTTTTCTTGCGACAACTTATGAGGCAACCCTATATTGCGTTTTGGGGTGAAAGTTGATGGAGTTCCGGAGTCTACCCATTGTCTCTTTCGTTCTGGGTTAACACAATACACCCATTTCTCGTCCCCAGTGACGATTCTCCATAAAAAAGATTTTCTTCGGTAGCCGGCGAGGTGAGCCATGGCGATATTCATCCTATCGTCTTTGTTTCTGGAAGAGAGAGTATTTGGGACCCATCTTGTTACTTTCTGCACCTTTCCTAGAGCTTTCAGACGCCGTAGGACTGTCGACTGGTTAACTTTGACGCACTTGGCAAGTTCACGGGTTGACTGTCCATCATCCTCTTCTAAGGGAACCAGATCTTTCGATCTACCACTTCGTGGCTCTTGAATTCACCCTTCTTGAACTTGGCGTACCATTCTTTGATTGTTGTAAGGCCAATAGAACCTGCACCATATGTTTGGTAAATTTCTGTCTTAGCTCTCGACGCCTTTTTGCCGAGATTAAACATAAATAATATACAGTGGCGTATGCGATTTTTATTGGTATCCATTTCCAGAATAATAAAAAAATAAACACGTGGATTTTGGATGAAAATCAAAGAAGTACATCCTTTTTTATCAAAGGTCGAAAACTTATGCATCGACCTAATATTATTTATTCAATTTAATTCGGAACAGGCCCGTTTTAGAAATGAAGTTCTTAAATTGACACGAATTTATCTGTTTTGAATTTTAATTTGTTAAATTCTCTTTTACTCAGTTCTGTTTCAATGGATGATTATGATTCTGAAGATGGAGACTTGAAAGATAAATCATCCATTCCACATAGAATGACTAGTGAGAAAGAAAAACCACGAGTTTTATGGAATATGGAACGTCGATCGTATTTACATCAAACTTCTCTGAAATTGTATGTATTTATTTATGTATTATAAATCAAATGCATTTTAAATCAACTACAGGCTGAAAGCTAGAATAGCAAAATATCGGTCATGGCCAGTGGAAATTTTTAGAATCGGTGGTTCATCCTTAAACAAGGGCAGAAAGGTAATTTATGTATAAAGATTTAATAAATAATTCTCATTTATGTATTGAGCTCTTTATTTTTTAATCATAATTTTACAGTCGAATGTTTATCTGTCTGAACAATCTAAAAAAGCATCGAAATCAAAATTAGTATGTGATTGGAAACCTAAACTAGACATTATATGAAAAAATATATTTATTTTATTTATATACTTTTTTCTCAATCATATGGTTCATTAGTTTGTGATCGCCGATATTATAACGCTATATCTCCCGTTTTTATTTTTTAATTAGTTTTATTGCATATTTTTGTAATTTTTATAGTATATATACATAGGCTTTAAGAATAGTAATAAATATATTGTCTCAGTTTTTAAATATGATTTTTAAATTTCTTATGTTTAGAGCAGTGTTTTCGCCAAAAATTTTTTGCTGGGGGGTAAATTCAGTTGTATAGGGGGGTGGATGGAGGCTGGATATTTTTAAGCAATTTTGTAATGTTAAAACCAGAAGCAATTAATGCAACATGAGCATTCTCAATAGTATTTTCCTTTAAATAACAAAATAAATGAACACTGTCACCAAATAAGCATTATTATTCAATTCATTGATGTTTATAATGGAATTACAATGCGTCGAGAGTTTTCGGAAGCCTGCAATAAACGTACAATCTGTTCTGCCATTTCTGTTGTCAGTGTTTCTGGGGCGTCTGTAATGATGCACACTAAGTGGGCGATGTTACCGGGAGTCAGTCTGTTTCTTAGTTTAGTCACAATCCTGTTCATAGCTGAAAATGAACGCTCAACAGAAGCTGTTCCAATTGGACAAAGAAGCACCAGGACAGCAGCAGAGGATAGGAGGGGAAAGGATTCATGTAAGACGCTTCGTGGTTGAACAATTTTTGATATAAGGTCATAAGCTGTTGGTACTGGACTGGAATTAGCTATCAAGGATGAAAGATAGTTCTTGAAGCATTTGTACTCTCTTTTTAGGTCACACCCCTTCCCAGTTAAAAGAGAGTGGCCATCCACGAGTTGCTGAATGAATGCTAATTCTTCGGTTTCTGTCATTTCCTCCTTGGTACTGAAGAGAACTGTGGCACTTTTACAAAATGCCAGAGATCGTTGTGGAAATCGTAGGTCCAATTTCTAGAGAAAGCCTTGCACGAAAAGTGTCAGTGTAGTTCTGTGAGCCTCTTTGATGTCACATTCCCCAATGAAACCAAGAAAACATCGGCGGAACAGCTCCTCTGCATCTGTAGCGTATGAGGATTTTGAGGATGAAGTAATAAATCCAGAAAGTTGGGTGACACAAGCGTCTAAAAAAGTAGGTAGATCCAGCAATGTCATTTGTTTACTTTGGAGTTGTTTGGCAAAGAGACATACTGGGAGCATGATTTCATTAAGACCATGTAACATGTATGCGGTTTCTTTACACTACAGTTCGGGGATCAGTCCACCTGCTTCACAGGAATAATCACTTGCCTCTATATGAACTTCTTGAAGAGCGCTGACTAAAGGTTCGTACAAACGAATTACTTCTTGTAGAGCCTTGGCATGGGCTGTCCAGCGAATATTGACTGGTTGTATTAAGGAAAGTGGTTTGTTTCCAAGAATCTCTAGCATTTGTAGGAAGACCGCCATCCGCTTTAGAGAAACACTGAAGAAACGACATAAACTGTTGAGAAGGCCAAATAGACGTTTGGCCTTTACTAATTTTTCTGCTGCGTGCACAAGGACAGTGCATGTAATGAGCATTTGGTGATGTTTTCTTTATAATACCATCTTGAACTCCTTCATATTTTTCACTGAAAACACTTGCTCCGTCGTACCCTTGCCACATAATGTCAGTCTTGTTTAGCTCCAATTCTTTGGTGATGACATCTTTCAATGACTCTTTTATAGAAGTGGCATTAGCCACCTGCAACTCACGCATTGTGATAAAACTTTCTTTCTGAGAGCAAGATATGTCCCTTAATTTTGATGAAGAATTTCTGGTTCAGATGACGGAGAGAAGTCCTCGCTGGATGGAGGACACGTGAAAGATGGATCGAGAAAGACCGACACCTTTAATTTTCCCGACAAAAAGTTGTAGTAATTTTTCTATTTTCTATTACTTAAATTCTGGGGTGAAAATTCTAAAAAATGGTTGGGATTTCCTACCTCAGATTGATGCCTGGCGGAAACACTGGTTTAGAGCATGGTATAATAATTAGTAAAGCATTTACTATTAGAGTCACCTCTGAGATAACTATCTGAAGATCCTTCACCATTTATCATCATTCTAATTAGTCTTATTTCTAGATTTTATTAATAATTCGCCATTTCTCAATAGATAATAATAATATTATTTATATTAAATTAATAATAATAATAAATTATTATCAATTTAATTTTTAAAATATTTAGATTTTTCTTTACAAAATTAATCAATTTTGCAATTTAAACTTAAAAATTATTTCATTTAAATTTCATTTAAAATTCACTATGTAAAAATATTTTTAAATATAATTCCATTACAAAAAATTACGTAGTTTATGTTTTAATTTATTAGAAAAATATTTCATTAAATCTTAAAAACTTATTGAAATAAGTAGGATCTGTTAATTCTTAAGAAACATATTTTCAAAAATATTTTCCAAGTCTATCGGAAAGGACTAAAAATAAACAATTAAGAGAAATTAATAGAATTTAATGATAGAACAAATGTAAACGAATATAAAAAATTTAATAGTTAAAATTTAGTTATTTACCTATTCGGTTCAGTTTCCTCGCATGTCTTCCCTGGGAAAATTAATTATTATTAAAATTAAACAATTATTAAAAATTTAAATTAAATATTACAATTAAAATTAAAAAAAAAATAAAATTAATAAATTAAATAATAAAATAATCTATTTGATTGTTCCATAAGTTCATGTGTTTTATGTGATCCTTCTTCTTGCTTTTTGCTTTTTGTTTTGCAAAATGTATATAAGTATTTAAAAAAAACTTTGTCTGTTCTTAAATTCTCTTATCATATTTTTCCTAAAACAAACTTATTTGCCTTTATTGTAGGCTACAAAAATATTAGTTCTTGGTGGTTGAAATCTTTATTTTCGCCACTTGCTTTACCTTATCTTTCTTCATCGAAACAGCTAGAGAAAGTTTTGTTCCTTGTCAAAAGGTTGATTTGCCTCGTAGGACTGCAAAAGACTGGTTTGCTAAATTCTAAAACGTATATTTCGTTCTAAACGACTCCAAACTTTTGAACGATCCTCAGACTTCAATAAACACAGTATTGAAGCATTTTTGAACAAGGACAGTCGTAAATCATGTCGATTATTCTTTGAAAAGATCGAGTGTGCTTTTGCGACTGTGAGAAATTTTCTAATATTGTGTGTTGATTTGGGATTGTATCTCTTCAACCAACATGGCTGATTAATAGATCAATTTTTTTATTTGAAACAATTTATTGTTTGTTTTAATTTTAACCAATAAAATTCATGGTAAATATTTTAAATGGTTTTTCATATGTCAACTTTTTTTCAGAAAATTGGATTACAACTATTAATATATTATTGTTGATGTCAATGACTGAGACTCAACTATGGATTGTTTCCAGGATGATCAAAATCGTATGTATAAAAAATGTATAGTCAATGTATGAGTTCTTATAACAGCGAAAAATCGTTGAAATCCTCAATCCAAGGGATTCATTCAAACTTTATGTGCTTAGATGTCTCATAAACTTAGCGAAAAGCAGAAGAAAAATCTCCTTCAAATTTATTCTCAATATCTAACTTAACATCGATCGACCGGCAACCATAACCAATACTGAATCCTCCCAGGATACTCAAAATGGTTTCTTCACTTCAACAAGAACCAAAGGAGGAAGAAGGTAGCCTCTGTAGATACGCCAAGAGTGCAACAAGATCTCCATGCCAAGATTATATTGTTATGCATCTAGTGAACTGGAAAGGATTAATTCACTGTGAATTCTAAAGAAGAACAAGATGGTCGATAAAAACTCCTATATATTATGACAGCACCGAGTAAACTGTTCTTTGAAGCCAAAAAGATCGGATCAATGAAGCAAACTGATTCTGCTACATGACGATACAAAGCGTCAAATGGCAAATATCGTCCAAGCTAACCTGTTAGAGCACAAATTTGAGGTTCTTTGGCATTTACCATACTCTCTGGACATCACTTCAAATCATTACAACTATTTACTATAGAACAAATTGTGAGTAATGTTGTATAATATAAAATTTATTAAGTTGTTATATTTTTTTCTATTTTTGATAAAACACTTTTTATGAAAAAAACGCAGGAACTTATGGAACAACCCGAAAGTAGTTGCGTGGTATGTGTCAGTGGTTATTATAAAAACGTGATACCAAAAAAACACCACAAGCTTACAGATATAATTGAATTGGCTTATCTCATGTTTGTTTTATGATGTTTAAAAGACAAAATCTTTTTTCGACTTTCCCCTTTACAAATTTTCTCTCATTAAAAGGTGTAATTGTAAAGTCATGACTAATAATCTCATATGATTGTATAAACATTTAAAGCTTTTTTGTGCATGTTGTTTATTATTATTGGAAAACTTGAAGAAGATTATTTTATTTATTTTTCTTAACCTCTTGTGACCGTATGAGTCAAATTCGAGACATAAAATATATTGGTCTCCAGTTAATCGTAACCTGTATAGAAACTGTTGTGGCCTATAGTGTCATATTCGGGACATTCAATAGAATTAAATAGTTCTAATGAGATTAATTAATTTTTTACAAACATCTTAATTTAATGACTTAACCAAAAAAACTAATAATTTTTATACACTTATCAATATTCAGGTCACAAGAGGTTAATAACATTTTATTTATTTGCAAATGCACTTTTTTGTTATGAGAATTTTTTTTAAGTCATGATTTTTAATTTAATATTTTTGTGCACCACATTCTTTTATTTATAAATTATAAACAATATTTTCCAGTTCAATTTTGTTTGCAGCTTTTATATTCCAGAAATTTATGAGTTTTAATTAATTATTAAGAATAACTTATTGAAATATTTATTAAGGACGATGAAAATGCAGTTAATTTCCATGGATATGCGCTTGTTAATCTTTCGCCATTACTGTTCCCGGGAGGTACATTATAATACTTTTTATTTATTTAAGTTTCTAAATTCAAATAAATTATTTTTAGTGAATAATATATATCGATATTTTATGTAACTTATTGTCTCAAATTCTACAGAGTAAATATTTTCTAATAATATTGCCTGAAAACATGATACGTAGGCAGATCCAAAAGTTCCATACCTGCCTATCTAGCGATATTCATGATTGGTTTATACTTCGCTTATAGCTTGACTAAACATCTGTTATTATTATTTTTACGTAAACAGCAATATATATTTATTAGTCTCATTATGATACTACTTTTATGTTGATATATTCTTTGGCTTTTGGAGATGTTTAAAATTAAATATAGAGCATTATTCACATTTTTGACCAAAGAAAGTAATTCTCCAACAGTACTGAAACACTAATAAGTTGAAGTATATGACCAGTCTTCCTCTTCATATTAAACCATCAAAAAGTGAGTTAAATTATTTATATAGGGACGAAAAAAATTTATAAATATATCACTCTTATCGACCTACGGATGCAATCACTCCAGGTACTATCAATCTTATGGCGGCCAGACTATAGATATCGCAACAAGCTACCTAAAATAACAGTTGTCGGAATTCCTGATGATTAAAGTTAGTACAAGATGGAGATCTAGACTTTTTTCGATTGTTTATAATAAAGCGTGTGAGATGCTACCTGAATATGTTGGATGAATATAATGGCAACACTAAAAAAGTGAGTCGATTGTTACTGGAGATGAGACTATGGTATTGTATTATAATCAATTATCAAAGCAGGAATCATTATAATGTATAACATGCGGTGAGGTTGATCGTAAAAAAAGTCAATGTCACTCAGGCAACTAAAAGGATAATGACAATAATATTTTAGGATTTCAAAAGGCTTTTATTATTTAACAACAGTTAAAGAAACATAAGATAAACGGAGAGTATTATGTGAGTCCATTGCACCTCTTGCTTGAAGCCATCAATATAATGTCATGACAAGGCCCAATTCCATATATCCATTGTTATCAAGATCACTATGGATGAATGAGTATTTGAAGAAATTTTTCATTCACTTTACAGTACAAACTTGGCTTCCAGGGACTTTTATCTATTCTCCAAACTGAAGTCTGATTCACAAGAGAGAAAATTTAAAAAAGATGATGAAATTACAGCTGCGGTTTAAGCCAAATTTTTAGTAATGTATAGGATTATGTTTTTAGATGACTAGAGCTGCTACCAATAAGGTGCAACAAGGAGATTACATAGAAAAATAAACATTAAGTTATCTTTTCAACTTCTATTTCTATATAATGCCGAGAAAAGGATCTGTCTACATATTTGTTAATCGGTAGGATTATTTAATTTAAAGAAATAGAAAAGCAATACGGGGCACAACCAAAACATGCATACATGTATTGAGAGACTGAAAAGTTTGGTAGGTTGTTTACTGATAGTTCCAAAGATTTAGAAACAAATTTCATTAAACCATACCAATGTTCTCTTTCACAAATGCTGTAAGTATCGAATTCTCCAAATTTTAAAGTGGAAAAGAAAAATGTTTGAGGGACAAGAAAAGGAGAAAATCAAATGATGCAAGGTCGGACATGTCATCTTCTATCTAGTAGCCGTTCTGTTCTTAATGTATATTTGAATCTCTTTTAACAAAAACAATTTTTTTCTCGTATAAAACGGTCTTCTTTTGGAAAAATATTGTTTATTACGATTCCGCATTTTATGATTCAATCTCAGTAAATATTCTCTTTAAAAAAGAATATACTGCACAATTCCCACAAACCATACCATTTTTTTTCATTGAGACAGAATAGTTATTTTACGCACAAAGTTTGATGCTATCAGTCTCTTCATCTCCGGTGACACCTCTTTATAAGAAACAACAATTAACGTTGCAAGTTTGTTCAGTAAATTTCGTTCCTTTAGAAGAGTGTATCAATGGGACCAATTCTAGAAGCCCAATTTATTTTAGTGGTATCATGATCTCCAAATGTTTTTTGCAATTTTTTTGTTGACTGATATGAATATCCTTCAAGATGAGTAAAAAAGTTCAGCTAGTTGTCTCGAGCGAAGTTTGTTATTTTAATTGAAATATATATATATATATATATATATATATATATTATTTACATTTTTTATGTTTAATATTTCTTTTTATATTGACATTGGCAAGTCTGATCAGGATCAGAACTTAAACAGAAAACCTTTTTCTAAATTTCTGGTAATCATGACCGTGATCCTTCCTTATTAAACTTGTTTTAAAATATTTTAAAATAAATACTAAAAGGCAATTATATACTTGATATGCTTCTTCATAAACTTCTCGAAACAAACATTATCACATTTTTAATGTCTTAATATATTTTATTTATTTCTATTTTCAGTAAAACGTATCCGAGGTGCCTATAAAGTAGTTGGGTACAACGAAGTTGATTGTCTAGAATTGGTAAATTTGTTTTTCATTTATTAAACAAAAAATAATTATAATTATGGTCATAATAATACTGAATATAATAATAATGATAAAAATAATAAAAATAAAACTAATAATTGTATAGTACTATACTTATATATATATATATATATATGCATATAATTACATATATAAATTCCATAGTAAAATCAATATTAATAAGGAATGGGATCCGGAAAAAAACATTGCAGATTATTGAACTATATTTAATTATAGTAATTTTTTCTTTATGTAAAAGAATGAAAATTAAGCAAAAATTTATTTTCACCGACAAATTAATTCACTTCAAATCACGCGCAACTGACTGTCGAATATTTAAACAAAAATGATTAATCACTTTCTCCATCACATTTTACATTAATTTTGTAGCATGTGAAAGAATTTTATTCGAATTATATTTGAATTTGTATTGATTTTTTAATATATTCTTGTAAAATATATTATTTTCATACTGGAATAAATTATTTAATTAATTAAAAAATCGTGAAAAATTTCTTTAAAAAGAAAATGACTTAAAATTTAAAGTTTATTATAAAAAAATTAAAAAAATATTTAAATAAAAAAAACTGAAAAAAATAAAAAATTCAAAAAAACTATAAGATTCAAAATTACAAAAATATAAAAATTATAATATTAATCATTATTAAATAATTAGAATTACTAAAATTTGATTACAATTTTAAATTATTTAAAAGTCTTTAGATTATAATATAGATATATTATTAAAATTATTTTGGCATTATTTAACTTTGTTTCTTTTTATTTTTGAAATATTTTATTTTTTTAAATTATCACTATAAATTTATCATTAAAATTATATTATTATTTATCATAATTAAATTGATAAAATTGATTTTTTGTTGCTTACAAATAATAATTTTGAATTTATAAATCACTAATAATTTAGGTTAGGATTAGGTAAGGTTAGTAAGCAATTTACAAAAAAAATTAAAATATTTTTACAATTTCCGCAACAAAATTGACAATGTTTTTTTCTGCGATGTTTTTCCCTAAACCCTCTGGAATATCAAAAATTAAATAATCAATATTATTTATTATTTTACAATATCAGTTGAACGAAAATTCTTACTTTACCATAATGAACAACCAATCTAAATATTCTGTATTTACAGTTCTCTATATCGACAATAATCTTATGTTTGACATCCAACAAGCATATTCCATTCACTACCTATAGTCAACATAATTGGAGTAATTGTTAATCACAAATCATCAACGAAGTCCATTCATCACTATTGTAATAAATACAGTAGCGTCGCTAGGCGGGTGCGGGTAGTGCTGACCACACCGGGTGACACAATCTCAGAGGGTGTCACCAAATGAAAAATACATCGCGGAAATAACCCTGTATAAATAACCCGACGTTAAGCTAAGGTTAACTAAAAAACAGAGGTTATTCGAAGTCCATGACGTCAGTTTCCGATTTAGAAATTTTATTATTGCGTCATTTCATGTTGATTTGACTTTACCAGTAATTTTATGCGATGATAAAGTAACGTACACGTTCATTGACTTGTTGTGAAATCATTCAAACGGTACCGGTACATAGCTGCTGTAGATACCCTACAAAAATGCATTTACAATGCATGATTGGCGGATTGGGCTTCACTGCCTCAACACTCAAAATAAATCCGGAGGGGTGACACCGTGACTTTACCGCGCTGGGTGACAGCAACCCTAGCGACAACACTGAATAAATATTATTACCGACTATCAATCAACTGGTTCCTTTCGGCTTTAACAATCAAACAAATGGCAAGTAATTCTCACAAATCATGAACTATTCATAAACTTGCAATATTAGCTATTGTCAGTGATAATTTCCTACATATCATCCACAATCGTAGCATAATCATTCGTGAACTCTCATCTGAAGTAATTTGTTTATTCTTTATACCTCCCTCTATATTTTTTATTAGAGTGATTTGTGTATATTTCTTCGTTTTTTCTTTCCATTATAATATCAATAATATTTGTAGTGACCCAGTCAATTATTATATATAAATTATATATATATAAACAATCGATAAAAACAATCATTAAATATTACTGTTTAAAATTATACTATATTGCCTGCGGGGCGTTTTCTTGTAAAATCGGTTCGTAAAGGAATTTTCTGCAATCCAATTTATCAATATTCCCCCTGAAAGTGTTCCTCTTTATGTAATCTATTTTCTCAAAATCTCGTTGTGCAACCGAATGATTCTCTGACGTTTCCATCGATATTTTGACAACAGAAAATCATTCCTTGAAACCTTTGAACAACAAACACAAATCGAAATCGAGATTTATCTGTGCCGTTCTCTCTCTCTCGTATGTGATTTTTTTTGTTATTTATGTTTATTTATATTGTATAAAAATAAACGTTTTATATATATTTATCTTTATTTTTTTACGTTAAAAGAATTCACTTAAACACGTTTTCAGTTAGCTCTTTTACAATATTCACCTATTGTTATTATATCTATTTCATTTATATATTTTTTTCTTCTTGTATAGAAAAGTATTTATAATACTACAAAAATCTATTATTTGCAAGTACTTATCTATAACAATATAATAATAATAATTATTATTTTTTATAATTATAATTACCAAAATTATAAATATTTCTTATCGATTTCTTTGTTGCGAATCAAAATCTTTTTTTTGTATTTTTCTTTTATATTTTATATTATATTATAAAAGATATATTATACTATATCTTTTATTTTATATTAATTAATAATTTAGAATAGTGAAGCATGTGAACCTATTTATTGCTTTGATGAAACAGTTTTAGTATTATTTGTCAACAAATAATTTTAATAAATTTTCTTTTAAAAATAAACGGAGTATAAAATTCAAAAAGTTTACTTCTATATGAAAATTGTATTCATAATTTATTAAGACATTAACTATTTAATATTCGTAATCATTATCAAAATTATTATTGTTAAGACTGGTAGAAACGTTGGCATTGTTGATGAAGCCGTTCGTATTACTAACAGTTTGATGCACCAAAGCGCTTCTTCTATTGGAAATAAAAAAACCGTTGATAAAAAACCGGAGAAAAAAGTTACAAATTTAAATAAAACTAAATGTTGTAAATATGTGTTTCTATTCAGGGACCTCCTGTTAAGCCACCAATGACAGCACAGTCCGCTATGGGTCAGGTCCTGCCACCCGATCCTAATGTTCCAGAGGCTGTAGAGCCTGTGGTTAATGTAGAAGGTCATCAGTATGAAGAATCGGAGTCCTACATCACGATTGAGATTAAACTTGATCGACCATTGGTTGAAAAACGAAAACCTGAAGAAGTTGCAGAGAAAGTCGAGGTATATATACCTCGTAGAGATCCCCTGGCCAAAAGATTTAATAGTGCAGAAAAGGTTATAAAACAGTTTTAAAATTAAAAGATTGTTATTATTATTTATAGTATGTTGTAAATATTTCATTTCATTTTTTTATTATATTATCCAATATTTATTTAGGCAGTTGAAGATTACCATAATCAGGTTGCAAATATTACCAAACAATTGTTGGCTGAATTCAGGTACTCTAAATTTGAAAAAAACTTTCCCAAATATAAGATAAATTCTTAGGACTTTATTTGCTGAAGAACTAACAAACGGTGATATCCTTAACAATCAGGAAGCCATGGAACAAATGTGAGCTACAGATAAATATTTTGTTGGATTTAATTGATATTAATAGGCGACAAGAATTAATTTATGATTTAAATTCTACTGGAAAATACTTTGCTTTTAAAGAGCAATTAAAATACGCCGTTATCAAAATTGTACGGGAAAAATGTTTGAGAATCTCAACGATCACTGACCAAACCGAATTACAGGTCAGAAATAAAAGTTTTCATTGAATATATAATATTAGGTCATTAAGTATGAAATTTTTAGAACTTAAGTCAAAATTTGTCGATAATTTACAAATAAAAATATTTATCTCATTCATCAAAATATGCACCCATATTATCGACACATTTTTGTCATTTGAGCGGCAGCTTGCAGAGGCCATTTGAATACAAATTTGGTGGGGAGAATCTATTAATTCCTGGAATGCCATTTTTACAACATCTTCGGAATTGAATGTTTTTCTTATCAAAAAGTTGATCAAATCGAGGAAGAAATGGTAGTCAACTGAGCCTAGTTCTAATGAATATTGAGGATAGTACAGAAATTCTAACTCAAGTGCATGTTGTTTTGTCACAGTCTTCAGTGGTTTTGCATTGTCCTTGAAGTAAGATGGAAGTCATCATTCTTATCAAACACAGCTGTTTTTCTTTGAATTTCCGCATTATATCTTCCAATTGGTTACAGTAGACATCTGCTGTAGTTGACGAACCAGGTTTTAGAAAGTCATTATGGATTACGTCATTACATCTGAAATTGTTGCTTAATCACAAAGTGTTAAATTAAATATCGACTGAAACTTGAAAATCCAAGTTGTGATAAAACTAGTTTCTATTTAGGAACACGAAATATCATCTAAAGAAGGACTTCGTGATCTTCTTGGACGAATGATTACAAGGTTGTCTTACCAGGATTAATGGTAAAGTCATAAAGCGTAATACCATAACTTAGTAAATCAAGTAATGCTAAAATGTTATTATAAAAAATTAATTACATAGATTCAAAATTAAAAAATTAGAAAAGTATTTAAAAAGAATAAGGCCATTCAGAAGGTTATTCTTTCGTTTGAGAACCTCTTCGAACGATTAATTTATTCTAAAGTTAAATAATTCGACACATAAGAATGAATATAGGTATGATATTGTTTTCATGTAAACATTAACATAAAAGAGTTAACAGTAAACTACATTGGTCTGGAGAAATCTATTTAAACTATTGCCCCCATTTTTCACCACTGGTAGTGAGAACATGATTTTATTTTGTCTTTGGGAACCTTTGATATTTGGCAAACATAGAAGACACAATTTAGTTGAGTATTTTATCATTTACCTCACTTCTCTTCAATGTTGTGAATGAAATTCAGATAAATCTAACTAGTTCCTGTTTCCCAGTGTAAGCGCATTTGCAATAACTTTTCCGTCTGTAGTAAAGAAATAGAACTATTGGTTTTCTGTTCGTTAACTTCACGCGAAGAATTGTTGGTCTTGCTGCTGAAGGATCCATTCAAAACTTGTTCACTTCATTTAAAGGAAGGGTGTCAAATAAGATCCAAGTTTTTTTCGCATGGTTTTACTTTTATAGATGTTGATTATGTTAGTAACATAGGTAACATGGTAAAGTTTGTTTTTTTCTGAGACGTGATTAAGAATCCAAGCAGAACACAATTTTTTAAGACACAGTGAGCCATTTAGAAGACGGTAAACTGTAGCCCTAGTCAAATCGGTTGTTTCTACATTCTGACGAACTCAATGTTTCGACGGTTGCTTAGCCAGGGTTCTGATATAGTCAATATTCAATTAAAGCAGCGCTTAAGAAGGGCATCTAGATCTTCTTTTGTGAGAAACCTATTCGTCTCCCATCACGAAATTCTTTGTGCAAGAGGAAAAAGGTTGAATATGAGGGAAGATTATCAAGATTGGCACCATGCAAATGCCTACATATCTCCAAAG
The DNA here is from genome assembly GCA_001938485.1 of Girardia tigrina. Taxonomy (NCBI): domain Eukaryota; kingdom Metazoa; phylum Platyhelminthes; order Tricladida; family Dugesiidae; genus Girardia; species Girardia tigrina. Next base: position 4,076 of record MQRK01212342.1, on the reverse strand, counting down.
GCGCTCAATCTTTGAAAATCTATCGATACAGGCTTTCAATAATAATATTCATGGTGGTGCTGAAAAAGATGCATTTAAGAAAATGGAGTGATATAAAAGTAATACCCATTTGCTTTTATATTGGCTGTTGTTCATTGAAGAGTGCTAATTAGCCGCGTCATGTCAAATAACTGTATGTGTTTACCTTCTTGAGAAGTAAAATTTGTGACAAACCAAGTAAAAGATCTTTGAAAGAGAAATTATGATTCTTTTAATCATATAAAAGAATTCATCAAAGAAATTTTCAATAACTACTTTGAAATTAGTAATAATGATATATTTCCTCTTTTTATGAATTTAAGATTTAAATGTTAATTAAATAGAAATATACTTATATTTCTTTACAGTGAAGCTGCTATAATGGTGAAATGCGTCTGTTTTAGGAATAAATTTACTAATAAATGGCCTTTATTTTCATTATTATTTAAAATGCCATTTTTCGTTCTAGAGGATAAATTATTGAAAATGGTTAGATTTTAGTGAATTCGTCATTACTTGTTTTGAAATAATGATATTTTGTTTGTAACTTTGTGACTTCAGAAAAGTTTTTTTATAATAAATCAGAGTTATTTTCGTTTATATAAAATTTTTTTCTAATGACTTATCGAAATGCATTTTTAGGAGTTCTTGAGAAATTTGTTTGTTTACCTTGTTGATGAACTACAAGAAGGAATAAAGAAGGTTATCACTTTAAAAGATACCAAACCGTCACCAAGTGTTGAAATAACAACTGATCAACTATTACACTTTGCAAGAGAGGCAGAAATAAATGAAGATCATGTATCTGCCGACCGATATTACAAGGAAAGAATAGCTAAAGATCGAAATAATCCTCAATTTTGGTTTGACTATGGAGTTTATTTGATGTCCCATAAATTACTATTGGATTCGGAACACAGTTTTAAAGAATGCATTTCTTTAAATCCACAACATTTAAATGGGTTGAGTTAATTTTAGTCTTATAAATTTGATGATGAGTCGTATTTAGATTGATTATGTATGGAATAGTTTGTTCTCTCCAGAATCGTTTGGAGGAAGCTGAAACATTTTTTGAGGCTGCAACTATTTACCACCCAGACAGTATTTTTGCTTGGACGTGTCTCGGTAAATTTAATTTTAAATATAAAATAAATTCGATTCAAACTAACTTATATTTTTTATTTGCTGATATTTCGGAACTCAATATTCAATTCAATACCAGAAGAAAAAATGTAAAAAAGATTTAAATATAATGTACGACCTCCGTTGACGTTAGGAACAACATCATGTTTTGTATTTATAAATTTATTGCTAACCTACAGAATCATCGTTAAAATAATTCTCAGTAATATCTTTTAAATTAACCCATTAGTGCCGAGAATTATGTAATATGAATTTTTCATAATTTTCCATAATTTTTCATAATTTTTCATAATGCCTGGTGACAGAGAAACAAAACATGTTCCGTATGTGTTCTGAACCTTCAGAGTACACACCTTATCAACGAGACATAGCTAAATGCAATGTCTTTCCTTTTACAGCCATTTTTATTAGCTGGGCATGAATGTTCCCGTTCGGCGTTAATGGGTTAATTATCTTTCGCAAATGATAAATTTATATATTTATATTTCATTACATTAATTATAAATTAATTAATTATAAAAAAGAAATTATCAATTTATTTTGAATCATTTAACTATTTAAATTACGATATAACGGTGACCCGACAAAATAGCGATGACAAAATAGCTCCGACAAAAAGTGACAAATTTCCCGAGAAAATAGCGCAGACTATTGTTTTTTTTATTTTCATTTAAAAAGTAAAAAATAACTTCCGATATCGAGTATAGTACAATCTACCTCTAACAAACGCTTTCAATTTGATAAAATAAAAAGCTGCCGGTGGTCGTGGCGGAGACAATAAAAAAATAGGTGTTGATCGAGCTAGCGGTGTGTGCGGGGCTCAATGGACAGCAGGGCAGCAAAGGCGACATGGAATGTTCAGACGGATCAGTGGTGAGCGGTGATTTGATTTTTTTTAAATAAAAGTTTATAAATTTTATAATTGTATTTATAAAAATTATAAAATATATTTGCGGCTCATAGACCGCACCCTGAGTAACTGAGTTCGGTCTGTTCCAAAATTTCAAATCAGAATCTGCGGTAGCCAAAAATTTTAATTATTGCCCTTGGACCGCACTGCGAATCACCGAGTTGCAGCCAGCTCCTGAATTTCAGTGACCAGTGACCAGGGTACAACCGCTGATGTTGCTGTCTACCCGAACACCATGCCGTACACCATGTCATACACTTGCACCATGGTGAATCACCGCTCACCACTGGTCCCGTCTGAACACTCCATGTCGCCTTTGCTGCCCTGGTGTCCATTGAACCCCGCACACACCGCTAGCTCGATCAACACCTATTTTTTTATTGTCTCCGCCACGACCACCGGCAGCTTTTTCACATGACGCGAGAAGTGCGAATAATGCAAACTGTCCTTGATATTGCACGCTCCCACCACCACCTTGCAGTAGAGCAAGCCTGCTTCATTGTTCTCCGCCTCTTGATCATCCACGACCAACCTCTCGATTATTTCGGTGTCCACATAGTCATCAAACACGATCCCCACTGTCGCCATCTTCCTATGCTTGATCTTAAATTTGTCGCCAAACCCTGGCGCTTTCACCGCGCACACTCGCTGCCTGAGTCCCAGCCAGCCGAGCACGAGTATCATCAACGTCCTTCCGTCCACGCTCTTGTTCACCAGCACAAATGGCCCTCGAGATCCTCTCGAGAGAACACGGTGAGATGCATCCACGATCGAACCCCAACAAGCGGAGCGTCCTTACGTCCCGGACCAACGTCTATCCCGATCTTCCGAATCACCTCCGAGATCAAACCGCCGGCCCTCCAGTCCTGCTCGTCGAAATCGCCATTTCCTGGCGCTCCATTGGAAATCGATAGAATTGGCATCCTTGTTGATTTTCCCCCATCCGTACATATAATACACAACAAATAATATCCAAAACCAAGATTTTAATAATTAATAAATATTAGCGTAATTTTGTCGGCGCTATTTTATCATCGCTATTTTGTCGGGGAACCATTATTTTCATACATTTAAGTTTTTGATTTTTATTAATAACTTTTGTTCAACCCAGGCATATTTTACAATTACATCAATAAAGAAATTCAGTATGAAATGGCGATTCAAGAAGCAAACAAATTAAATAATCCACGTAAAAAGGTTTCAAAATCAAAGCAAGATTTGTTGGATATAGCAGAAACAAGTCAAGGTAAATTTAATCATATTGTCTTAATTTTACAATATTTACGGCGAATACACTTATGCGTTAGTGGTGGCATCTGGTAGATCAAACGAAACAACTGAAGACATTAATGCAGTTTTAAAAACTTCAAGCCAAGATATTCAAGGTATTTACAAATGATTGAAAATGTTAATATTAACACATTGTTGATGTATGAAAAGATATTTCGTCTTTCGTAAGTTATGTTATCCTTCACAAAAATTAAGTGTGAGAAAATTAAATATTAAAAAGTGATTACAAATTTTTTAATTTGATTTTGTAATAATTTAGTTTGGAAGAAAAATTCTTACTTTTAAATTAAAATGAAAGAAAATAATTATCTAGTTTTCAACCCTGTTAACATGGCGACCATGCCAAATACTATTATAGATTGTCTTTTACTGCAGATGATCTCAAACAAATTATAACGCATTTTAATCGTTATTTCGATGTTGCGAACATGTTCGAAAAATCTCGAGAAAAGTTGTTCATTTATATCAGGCATGTCAAACTCGCGGCCCGCCGCTTACTTTTTTGCGGCCCACAATGGTTTTAAAATTTTCTAAAAAAAATCTATTTTAAAAATCAAATTTATTGAAAAAATAAAAACAAATTTTCGTGAAAATTCATACGAGTGCATTTCTATTTATTTTTCAGATCAACAATTATTAAATTTAAATAGTTAGGAAATTTGTTTAAATATTATTGTTTTTTTATTTTTTCGAATTTTATTAGGTCTAATTTGAG
>MQRK01212336.1:1244-13926 GCA_001938485.1 Girardia tigrina | reverse complement strand
AGGGCAAGGATATGATAACGGCTCAAATATGTAGGAGAAGCACAGTGTTGAGGACAAAAGGTGTCCTCAATCTACCGAAATAATAAATCCACGAAGTTCATTATTAAACAATTTATTTATGGAAATTATAAATCCATAATAAATAATCAATTTCAATATTCTTCAACTTTAATAACAATAATTTTAATAATAAGTAGGGCACTACATAAGCCCCCCTGTTATAAGTGGAACGTTACTGTCGAGAAACCTTTTTAGGAATTATTCTTTTTCGAATTCTTTCATCTAGTAGACACAGATGCCAATCACTTAATTCTATGTCAGAGATGAATTGTATTCTTTTTTCGTTAATTTGAGTTGGCGTACCAATTACATCTAGAATGAAAGAGTGTTTGGTCATACCTGTTATTTTGTATGGTCCGTTGTAACCACCGTCTGTCTTGTTTCTGACTAAAGCCTTCAAAATAGGTCTGTAGATTGTTTTTCGACATCAGTAATAAATTTATTCTTTGAATTAGTTTTGTGTGTAAATTTAAAAGTCTCAAAGTTCGTGGTTAATGTTGATTTTTCTGTTTTAATATTGTAATCTTGATGTTTAACATTGTCATAACATATTGAGTTGATTTGATTTTTAGTCTGATGATTTTCAGTTCTTTCTTTTTCGAAATCTAATTCTGTATATTTTTTGTTCTCATTCATTGGTTCAGTTTCATTTTTTGAATCAGGAAAATTTTCCTTGTTCATAATTTGATTATTTTCAGTATTTACAGTTAGTGTATATTTGTCTTTGTATTTTATACTTTCATTATGGATGGTCTGAACTATTTTGTTTACAGAAGCTTTTTCTGTTTGAGTTGAAATATTGTGTGATATTATTTGATTTGTCCGAGTTTCCTGGTGTATCCTTGTTATACCCATTGTTTGAAAATGTTGATTTATGAGTGTTTTGGTTGGAGTACTTTCGTTTAGCACTTCTTAACGGATTGTTTTAGTTATGAATATTTTTCTGTTGCTTGTATTTGATTATACGTTAATTTGGAAATGTTGATGTGATTGTTTTCTGAATATGTATTGTTTACTCAAATTTCTGTTGGTTTTTTTATTTCCAAAAAATCTGATTGACTTATTCTGCAGTTCGATTTTAAAAGTTCATTTTTTTCTTTTTCTGTCTGAGTTATTAAGTGAGTGATGTAATTTCTGTTAAAATCATTTTTGATTTTTGAGTTATAAAAGGTTCGAAATTTTGTTTTGTGAGTATGTTTTTCTTGTCTGAAAGAACACGGGTATTGACATTTTAAAGCATTTTCGTTAAAATTCAGGTGATACCAACAGATGTTTGCTTGTTTTTCTTTCTGTTTTCCAAAATCCTTTGCGTCATAATTGGCGGACTTGTGATAAAAAGAATTGAGCTGATTTATTTGATTGATCTTGTTATTCTTCACTTTATTTATAGTTTTAGAAATTCCCAATGAAATAAAGAGTATTCCACATTTTTTTGTACATCGAAAAGCAGTCTTTCCATTGCGTTTAATAGAAAATTGTATTTTACGTTTAACTGCGATAAATTATTTTGTTGATCTTGATATGTGGATAATAATTCCTCGATTAACTGGTTGAAATTTCTTTTCGACGAATTTTTCTTTTTCGATGGAGGCATAATCTTCTTCGTTCTTTACCCCACTTCTGACACCAATTGTTGAGGACAGAAGGTGTCCTCAATCTACCGAAATAATAAATTCACGAAGTTATTATTAAACAATTTATTAATCAATTTCAATATTCTTCAACTTTAATAACAATAATTTTAATAATAAGTAGGGCACTACACACAGAATCCTACACTTGGACAGACGGGCATTTTTCAATCCATGCATGGCCCATAGCTTGAATTGGGTTGTGAACGATGCAGCCAGCTGCTGTACAGAATCTGTGATGTTCTTTGGGACTATTCAAAGTGTCTATGTATTCTTCTCATCGTCAACGCAACGGTGAATGTACTTCTGAAGCACATACAATCACTAACAATGAAGCCCTTAAGTACATAAAGGTGGGCAAGTCGACTACACATTGTCAGACTGCTACGTTATCAGCTGGGGTAGATCTATGATGCCTTGATGGAATTGGCAACGGACAGAAACCTGAAAGGGACAAGTAAAGTTAAGACGCAAGCCGATGCGAAAGGCATTGCGGGTTATCTGCTGACGTTCCAGTTTGTAACTGCTGTTGTTTTCTGACACAATATTCTATTCAACATCAAAATTACCAGTAAGCTGCTCCAAGATCCATCACTTGGGATATCTGAAGCCGGGAAGGAACTGGAGAAGACGTTGAAATTTCTGCTCGAATACCGATCCCATGAAGGATTTTTGAAGACCTTGCGAGACGCTGAGGAATTCGGCACAGCCCTGCAGATTAAGCCACGATTTGCAGATGTGAAAGAATGTTGTCCTCGAAGGAAAACAGCAATGTTTTCTTATGAATCACGAGATGAAGCCATTGTGGATCCAAAAAAAGAAGTTCAAAATTGAATTCTTCGACACAGTATTAGAAGTAATCACAACCTCTGGGGAAGAAGGCATCATAGATCTACCCCAGCTGATAACGTAGCAGTCTGACAATGTGTAGTCGACTTGCCCACCTTTATGTACTTAAGGGCTTCATTGTTAGTGATTGTATGTGCTTCAGAAGTACATTCACCGTTGCGTTGACGATGAGAAGAATACATAGACACTTTGAATAGTCCCAAAGAACATCACAGATTCTGTACAGCAGCTCACTTCACTCAGATGAAAGAATATATCGATTTTTTGGTCCAAATCAACTGATTTACTAGAGAAATGTATGAAATTAAAAATGGCATTGACTCAAGGCACCATGAAAGATATTGACGGACAGAATCTTTGCGACGAAATAAAAGCATTCTTATACAGACTCAAAATTGAGAAGACTCCAAAAGAGCTAATGGAGTTCTTTTGTGCCAATAAAATGTGTACTGCCGTTCCCAATCTATTTACTGCCTAACATATCATACTGACTCTTCCTGTTTCAGTGGAATCTGCAGAACGTATTTTTTTCAAATGGAAGGGGATAAAATTATCTGCGAGCATCAATGTGTCAAGAACGATTAAATGATCTTGCCATCCTCTCTATCGAACATGGAAATGCAGCCAGTCTGAACTCCAATGAGCTTGCCCACAAATTTGCATCGGTCAAAGTTCGTCGTGTTAACTTGCTATAATACAAACGTGAGTGAATTGAAAGATTTATATACACTTTATATACACTTTTCCCTTTTTTTCTTTGCTTTGTAACTTGCCATAATACAAACATGAATGAATTAGACGCTTTATATACGCTTTCCCCTTTTCTTTTTACCTTTTATCGGAAAGACGTTTTCTGGTACGTAGCGTAGCCATCGCTAAAAAATTCAAGAGGGGTTGGCAATATGTAAATTTGCCTAGAGTGGCAAAAACCCACGAGCTAGTTCTGTTGTTCAGATTTGTATTACATACATCCACTTCTTGTTCAAATTTGTTACATCTTTTACACACGATATTCTTGCACTCACGTCGGATGTGACCTTCTTTACAACATCCATAGACCATGATTTTCCTTTCTAATTTACTAATATTATTATTTTAAATTTACTTCGTTTTGTTTTAAATCTATTTAATTACAAGTTTCATTATTTAAACTTTTATGTAAAACATTTATTTTTAAATGTTAATAAAAATATTGAAACTTAATCGCCTTCACATATTTTACATTAAATTTCTATTTTTCAATTATTTATATTAAGAACACCAATTTGACTTTTCATATTTTTATTTACACAACAATTTTGATTGTTCTTAAGACAACCTTTGCCAAAGCTTTTGTACGAGTGCATTCTAAACTATATTGATTATTGACATTAATCTTATTATTTTTTTTAGCAAATGGAGATATAAATAATTTATTAAAATATTTATTCAAAACTTATTAGATAAAAATTAAAATGATTATTAATTATTTAAAAAAATATTAATTCGATTTATTGATTAAAAATTGTAAAAATTAATTAACTTATTTAGAATTTTACAATTATTTTAAATTAAAAATAAATTTAAACATTACATATTTTTAGATAATAAGAATTAAAATATTGGTCATTCATCTGGGTAGGAGAGACACAATTCCAAATCAACATACAAAATTCAAACACAAAACACCAAACATTCAAAATATTCCTCACATCCCCCTCGATTTAAATGGCTTTAACCATTCAACATTTCTAATAAAAATTCTTCCATCTTCAAGCTGTAACTCGTAACTTTTTTCATGATTTCTTTTCAGCACTGTTGCGGGACCCATGTAACGGTCATCTTCTTTTGAGACATTTTCCTTCCTAATCAATAATTTGTCTCCAACCTCAAAAATTCTTCTTGTATCTGTTTTTTGTTCAACTGCTTTCAAATTTTTGTTATCTTCGTAATTGTTTCCCCACCAATGTCTCAGTCTTCTTCCAAATACTACCGGCCGGTGACATGCCTGTCGTAGCGTGTACAGTACTATTTAGGATAAACTCGACTTCTGATAAGACTTCTGTCCAATCTTTATGATCTCCATCCTTCATTCTAATATTCAAAGCATCTCTGATCGTGCGAAACTGTCTTTCCACAATTTCATTTGTTTTCTGATGATATGGACTCGAACAAAATTTTTTCGCCATGTCATTGAACAACGCCGATTTCAAATGTTTTTCCTCTGTCTACGTGGATTTCTTTTAGTGGTCCGAATTTCCATATTCATATTTCCAATAACAATTTTCTAACTGTTTTTTCATCTTGACGAGCTGCTGCATTCAGGCTAATATATCTACTAAACTGGTCAATTATTGCAAATATATATTGACATCCATTTATATTTCTTTTGAATGGTCCACAAAAATCAAAGTATATTTTCTGGAAAGGTTCATCCGCTAATTGCTTTATATACTTTTCTTTCATTTTGCTTGTTAGTAACTCCCTTTTCTGACAATTTATGCAACTGTGAACGATTTCTTTTATAAATTCTCTCATATTTTCCATGCCGACATCATCTCAGAGGTAGTTATAGACCTTTTTACTACCTGTATGACACAAAAATTTGTGCATTACTTCAATAAAATTTGTTTGTTCTGCCTTTGGAATCCAGTATTTATTATCTTGATTTATGATGATATCATTCTTTAATGTTCATTTTCTTGTTCTGTCTTTACTTATGCCTCGATTATTTGTTTTATTTCATTATTATTGTTCTGCCATTTAAAACCATCTGATTCTTCACTTAATGGCAGTATTCTTGTTTTAATTTTTCCTTTCTGCTCTTTCTTATCTTTTGCAAAAATCAAAATATCATCCAAATATACTACTGCTTTTTTCCAATTCAAATCTCCCAAAACTTTCACCATTAATTTTTGAAAAGTTGCTGGGGCCGCAGCAATTCCAAAAGGTATTCTCTTGAAACAGTATTGGACGAACTTTTTTGAGAATGCCGTCTTAATCTTTGACTCATCTTCTAATTCTACTTGATGTTAAGCGTTTCCCAAATCGATAGTACTAAAGTATTTTGCCCATTTAGTGTATTCAACATATCGTCTACATTTGGAATTAGAAACGCTGGTCGGATGGTTATTTTATTTAACTGACAAAAATCTACACATACTCGAATATCTTGCTTTTCTTTTTTCCAAACACATACTAAAGGAAAGTTCTAAGGAGAACTACACTTTTTGATTTTGCGAGTGCTCACTAATCCGGGTTTTGAGATGACGATTTGTTTCTCCGATGTACGAGTTTTGACACCCATGATAATTAAATTTATATACCAGATTAGATTGCAAACCACAAACTGTTTTCGATTTGTTTGAGAGGAAACTTTGAACTTTGGATGTGACAGAGACTACTTTGACACTACTTATTGTTCTAAAAATACTCTTCTTGAAAGCTCTAAATCCTTCAGAATATGGAATTTCAATGATTTGTTTGTATTCTTCAGTATTTTCTTCTTTTAGTTGTTTCTTAACTAGTGTATCTGTATATAATCTATCTAATGTTACCCTAATGTTGTTTTCTATTTGCTTGTTTGTATACATATTATCCATCAAGCGCCCTATAAGAATATTTAAACTCTGATTTGCAATTTCAAAACTGGACGACGAATTCCAAACTCTGTGAACAAGGCCTTTTATCATACCCTTAAAGATTCTTAGAGGGAATATGCCTCAGGTAGCCTGATTAAAAATTTGAAAAATAGTATAACCCATTTTGTGAGTTTTGAAATACGAACTTAAGAGTTACACACTCGTTTATAAATTGCTAAACGTTTAAACATCCCAAAAAATGAAAACGTTTAAACAGCTGCTTCACAACCTCCGCTATTTCCTCTCTTGTCGGAGGAGAATTCGAATCATCGAGATTTAGAATGTCTCCAGCGACATTTGTTCATTACTTCCGTTCTAATGGGGCCCTAAAAGACTATATTATTCGAATAAATATTTGATAAATCATTTTTTAAAAATGTTAATCTAGAATATGTTTCATTTAGCCTTGATCATTATCAACTATTAAATAGTGTTTGATTTAATTGGTTAAATGTTAAGAAAAATAAATTAATAATATTTTGATTGATTTTATTAGACAAAAAGTTAATCAATTAAAATATTTAATATTGTCGCTGCCTAAGGGGTTTTCCATAAATGATGTCACGCGATTTTAGCAGATTTCCAATCCCCTCCCCCTCGTTACATTTCGTCATAAAAAACCTTACCCCCCTTAAATATGACGTCACAAAACTCTTACCACCTTACATTTTCTTTTTGTTACCTTAAAGTGCTAAAACAGCTAAAATTTGGGTGATTGAAGCACATGAATTATTCAGTGTTATCGTAGTGTCACTAAAATTTTTTCGAGTCACACTTAACATATTTTATGATTCGAGTCGAATCACTTTACATATTTCATGGGTAAAGGGTCAAGTCAAGCTACATTTCATATTTTACATTTCACGAGTCGAAACAATAAATTTTTTACGAGGACTAAGTTAAATCATAAAATATTTTATGAAGATAAGTATGGCTGTATAGTTCATTATAATTATTCATTAATTAATAGTATTTTTTAATTCTTACAACCAATTATTACGTAGAATAATTTTAATGTGATTCATATCTGAAGTCATTAGAATATAAAATACTCATTATAATATCAAAATCTTTAGTTATAATAATTAATAATTACTGTAATATATTTTATTTGTTAAATCTAAATCTCATTAAAAATCTTACAGAGAAATCCAGAATAATGTATTCGATAGATTTTATATTATTCTCGTATAGAAACGTAAAAAAAGATTTTGTTTATTTAGCTATAAAAAATAACTGAATAATGTACCTCTAAAAACTAATAACTACAATCAGACTTCTAAAATAAAATAATAAATTTATATTTCGTCAAAATTATTACATCACATTTAGTCACAAAAAGCCTAGCACCCCTTAAATATGACTTCACAATGCTCTAATCCATTAGATTTCCCTTTTGTAATCATATCGTTTTTTCACATGACTAAAATTCTGTCTCATTTACAAATCAAAGTATTATAGCGATAAGAAAAATCAAAATAAGAAAAATTTAGAACACTTTATTTATTCAATAGAATTTTTTCGAGTTTTCACAAAATTTATGCCTCTCCATTCTTCCATGGCGAATTAAAATGCTCTTTCATGGAAGAAGCAGGCAGAGCATGAATCTCTTCAACCAGTGGAATGGAGATCAAGGTCTTCTTTGTCTATCTAATCTACATTCTCTCCATTTTCTTCGTTCGCAATTATAACCATTAGTTCACGTTGATGACGTGCAGCGATCCTCTGTGGCCTGATGTGTTTAGGCGGAACAATAATCGATTCCTGCTTGTTGGCAACAGAATGGTTACGGAGCAAAACTAATGACGCAAAGTATATGTGACATGTCTTGCAAATCCTATTACTAAACACGGATTGAATTGATGGGCAGTACAAGTCATACAGAATCGAGCGATAAGTATTTGAAGAGTGATGAAGAATGTTCGGGATTCGAAAAAATTTGAACTAATAAATTTTTTTAGTTAAATTATTGTAATTCAAAATTCAATAATTTCATTATTTATAAAATCAAATCAAATAAAACAATTTTCCATAAACGATCAAAAAGAAAATTTTTCAAAGAGATAATAATTGAAAATTTCTGATGACTTGCATTTTTTTGAAATTCGATAATGTTGATATAATTTTTTTTTGAAATGAGTTATGGAATGTAGTGACCTTGATTTTATTCTGTTTTGTTTAACGAAATTAAAGAAAGGAACTGTTGGTTGTTGACGTTGACAATAAAAATGAATCAAGATTTTGAGATTGAATTTTGTTTTGATTTAATAATTCGAATTTTGAGCCGAGATTGCGAATTTTTCTCGATGCAACCGACTAAACATTGTCGGAATAATGATAATAACTTGTCTGTCGAAACGAGTTGCAGTTATAATCACGATTCGGCTGTTATTTTCGATTCCGATCTCAATCCGGATTCTCAGTCTGTCGTTGAGACGATTGTTCAGGACGACTTTTTCGATGAATTTATCTACACTCATCTGATGACAACGAGTCAAACCATTAACTTTTTGTTCGTATCTGCCTTATCGAGCAGTTCCCATGAAGTGTTATTTGATGACACGCAATTGTCGTTGACCAGTCAAGACGAATCTCTATCGAAACCGCGAAGGCCTACTGAATATCGCTCACTTCTTATTCCACCGAGGAGCAGAATGAAACGCTCGCCCACTTTAGAGGGAGATTGTGATTTGTTAAAGAAAACCGATTTCGAATTGAAATTGATTCAAAAATCGTACATTATGATAAATGATGATAATCTGTGCCCAAATGCGATTACTCCTTCTAAAGCTGATCGTAATTTTTGAATTGAAGACTCGTTCTCGAGTCCTGTTGGATACAGGGACCATCTTTTGGGTCGACTGGATGACTGTGATGAGTGTACCCTTGCGTCTAATGACAAAAGACTGTCTCCGAGAACTGTGATCGATTTGGAATCACGAAAATTTTCTTCCGGTTTCAATGAGAAATGTAATACGGATTTGATTCAAATATGGGCACAACAAATTCGAACCAAGCCATGGCGCAACTCTGTTGCCTCCGTCCGATCCTCGGGGCGACCTGAGGGTCGGGCAGACCAAAGAATAACGTTCACTTTCAAGCTTCGTGCTAAGAACAGAGATGGTAATTTATGAGACTCTCCATCTGTTGACCTATCTGGAATACGTTGACCTTCGCTGGTTTGAATAACTGGTAAAAGAGCAGGAAGAAATCTTTCTGTTATCTGTTGCGGTACACTATTGATTAAGTCACAGTCAAAAAACACCTTATAAACAACACCCCATAAAACAAAAAATAACCAGAAAAAAGAAAATATTGTTATGTAATACTTATATTTAAACACAAAAATCTTTTTGCAGACGCCGTGTTGGGCATGAGAACAACCCCGAGAGTGGCCGACGACGCTCGTGGACCATGAGGAGAGTTGAGAGTTCTGAGAAAGAAAATCAATAAACACGAACCCGGAAAGTGATAAAACCACGTACCAGACTATCCAGTAACATTATGAAGTCAACCAACCTTTTGCCGGTTGTTCTTCACGTGTTGAGCCCATGATTGAGAACCCCGAAATGATGATCCATTCCTGACCGAAGTTATGAGCCATGGAAAAAACATAATTAATTAGAAAGAGGCAAAGATTAATAAAGTCACCTCCAAGATGATCTGTCAACATTATGAGGTCAACAGATCCTTACCGCGTAGCTCCGAAGACGACGAATTCCTGAAGGTCACCCGCAAAACCCTGACGCGTTCCCCTGAAAATATATACCCCTGTGAAAAGATACAAATTAATAAACAAAAACAAAGATTAATTAACAAATTACCATGACTCAGGCCGCGATCTAAAAACAAATTCAGATGACCTGAATGGCCCGCATACAGACTCGAAGAATGACGAGGTGGACCAACACACAACGCTGAAAATCTATAATAAAAATAAAATTCCAAAATTTTAAAAATTTATTTGAAGGCACACTCACTTGGATATCCAACAGCAGCAGCGAAAAATCCAGACGAGTAGCTGGCGTTGAGTGATTGGCGGAGATGGAATGAAGGGGTGCCCACCCAACATTATAAAAGCGACGACCACTTCGTCACTGACTGACACATTTTTAAATTGAGAACACATTTAAATTGAAAAACATATTTTGACTTATTTTAAAGACACGTTTGAACTTCGAGGACACGTTTTAACGCAACAGTTTCGAGCAGCAGAAGGACAACACATAACCCGACAATAATTTGTAAAGAGAAAAGAACATATTTGATCACCCACAAATCAATCCGAATCAACTTCCTCCGTACCATTTCTGGGCAATTATTGAAGTTAAATAAACGTAATTATTTTATTTGTACAGGGTTTTAATGCTGATTTAATAAATGTATAAAATGATAAATTTTGTTTTTATAAATGATAATTAATAGATAAGTTTTAACCTTTTAGCTACTACAAATAGATTAAGTACCGTCGTCGCCGCCGCCACCACCATCCCTCGTGTAATAATACCCCAGCTTGAATTGTCATCGAGCGCATCGCCAGAAGACGAAAGAGACCAGATGATCCCTGTAATTATCGACGTAAGGTCGATATCCATGTCCGCGTTTATAAACGGTAACCACGTCGAATCGTGGCTTGAGGAAATGGGACCGCAAGTGCACCCGTGGCGGGAATATAATTTTGCTAAGAAACACCTTAGAGTTTGTTTTCACAGCGCCGCGGCAAAATAAAATTAATGTGATATAACAAATAATAATTTATCTCTGAATTTTTGAGTTTTACGATTTAATGTATAAATAAATTTTAATGATTTACGATTTAATGTATAAATGAATTTTAATGATTTTCATGATATTGTGAATTGGATTTATTCTGACGATTAAATTAAAGTGAAAGTAAAACTTTAAGGAATGACTTAAGATTGAGCAAACGAAATTCGTGTTTATCTATTTTGTGTTGATTTATTATTTTCTGGTCCAGTTAATTATTTAACGAAATTTTATTTAGTAAATATTTAATAATGTCTTGAAAAATAGTCAAGAACCATTTCAGGGGTTACTCAGGATTTACCGGATGTAGAATTATGAATTTCGTAAGAAGATTCCGCACCGTAGCACTAGTAATAATATTTTCACTTATTAACGGTGATAAGTTTGATCTTTTGAATTGGTCGAATATTGTTCCGATAATTATAGGAGTTGAATTAATTCGAACTCTCTTAATAACATCGCTTGTGATGAATTCTAATAATTTAGATGACGAGTATAATGCTAAGTAGCAGATAAATTTAATCTTCCAGGCAGTCCGGGAATTAATAATCTGGCGTAGTCCGATAACTCATAGCATATTCGGTGAAACTAACGATAAGGAGATGCTGGTCGATTAACTGAGAGATAGTGATGTTAAGCACCAACAACGGCACATATTGACATTCTGACAGATAAGATCCTCGGGAGTGAAACATTACTACAAATTATCGAATGACATAACAATGCCGCAAGTCTAATACTACACGACAGAATACATTGCCTTAAGTTTCTAAAACAGAAATACATAACAGTGCAGTAAGTTCGCATTCACTCATCACAGTGCAATAAGTCTCACATTACATATCAAACATGATACGAGTGACAATAAGAGTAACCGATATATCATCCCCGAGCGACGGTCTGCTAGATGGGGGGTCTAATACCCATACCGTCTTTAACCGAACCCGATGGCCCTTCAGACTCGGCACTGCCAGGCAGATGTCGAGCGAGAAGAGGCGTCCGACCCATATGTAGAGATAGTAGTAAATAGGTAGTAAAATGAGTTGTAAAATGGTATAAATCGAGATAGGGTTGTGGCTGACCCTTAATAGCCACTGGGGGCTCTGAGTCTTTGAAAATGTTTAAACTCAAATGGGTCGTGACATATCACACTAAAATAAGAGCTTCTTGGTTTCGAACAGCATTTTACTATCTGTGTCAAGTATTGGCTTGTTCGTACGTGAATATCGTACCACTTCTAATCTTTAGAAAATAGGTTTTTTTGCTGAAGTTCAGATTCTGTTGACTCGATATATTTAGCCACTATCTGGAAGTTATCGACAATCAAGTGTAACCAAATTTCAACTAGAGTTTCTCCCGCAAACTTAAAATTCTCTTTCTCTAAGTCAGTGTCCATGGTAATACTATTTTTGTTCAAATGACTACCATAACGGTCATGTGGCAATATCAATCCAGTAAGTTCTTTACTAAGTGGCGCCATTTTACTCTCAGAATCTCATCAGGACTATAATTTACTGTCAACATTAAAATGGGCTTAACCAATCGATCAATACCAGTCCTGGTAATTATGTCAAATTTCTTAAGAGTAAGCAATTTATGAAAATCAAGTCCATGGCTGAATGCTGTTGATGACGAATGCTTTCCTGATCTGATTGCTATGTAAGTCGGCCCCGAATAACTAACAGCTTATCGGTTGTCCAGACCATTACACTGAATTTGACTTCCGACATAAACCGAAGGAATTAACTTGTGTGC
>MQRK01212335.1:6293-16563 GCA_001938485.1 Girardia tigrina | reverse complement strand
ATATATATATACATATAAATATATATATATATATATATATATATATATATATACATTCCAAATTACAAATCTTAAGAAGTTTCCTAGTCTCTATCGCAAACAACCGAAGATAGATTGTTGTTTCGTTCACCAAATCTCATATATTAACGAATTATTTTTCTGGACATCCCGGTCCCGTATTTATTAGAAAGTTATGTTCTTTCTTTATTTGTTTTCTTATGATATATTTTTCGAGTAATTAATTGAGTTTCTTGGTAGAGTTATTTATCATTAGGGGAGTCGCCATAATAAAAAAAATTAAGGTCTTTAAAAATGTTAATATATTGACAATTTCTTTCAACTAATTGTTTATATAAGTTGGTGGCATTTTGAAGAAAATTTACTATGTGGTATACCACAGCGTCATTAAATTTTACTATAAATTTAGAAAAGTGCAGACGAAACCATTAGACATGAAAGGAGTTTATGGTGGTGATTGTCTGTTGGATAGCCCAGAAGAGGAAACAGAGTCGGTTAAGATCCACGACGAATGCCGCTGAGATAAATAGAAAAAAGTCCAATTCAAATCAAAAACGAGAGTCGAAAATGTGAACACCTATAAACAATATGCAATTCCGACACAATTATTTTATATTTCTAGCATAATGCTTCAAAAAAATATTGTATTTAAGAAAAGTTTACTCTTAATTCTGACAACAGGGAAATCATTAAAATTGTAATTTTTTGATCGACGCCAAAAACACAGATAGGAAAATATTGGCAAAGAAATATCGTTCTCAAAAATTGCTTCTAATGATAATCATATGTTTATTGATTATAATCGCTGTTTATTGTTTATTGACAACTTTACACAACTGTCCTTGTCATTCATGCCTTGAGAATCGTGTAAAAAATTGATAAAAATTTTTAATGGTCTACAAGTTTTATTTCTCCTTCTACGTCATTACGATCTCGAAATAACTGATAAAATGTTCTTAAGCAACGAAATTCGTTTTCGATAACTCAAAAATCTCTCAATATAGATTAGATTTCGATGAGGAAATTATCATTCGATTGCCGAAAACGAAATAAAAAAGATAAATAAACAAAAAAAGAAGTTCTCAAAAAAAACGGAATTAAAAAAATTGATATTTAGATTAAAAGACCACAACCTAATTTTCAAGACCTTTAATTAGTCGGTTACAAATGAAATTCGGACAATAATTGGTCCATTTGAATTTCATTGTTGTTTACTTAGTCAAAATAAAATGAAAATAGTTTTTTCATTACGGTAAAAAAAACAATTGATAACAGAGATTTGTGATTGTTGCGATTAAAAATATTAATCTGTGATTAGCGAATTGTACAAATATTGTATAAGAAATTGTTTCTTGGGTTATTAAAGATCGAGTTTTGAATTATATATATAAAGAGTATGATTCACGAGGACGACTTGCTTACTTATTCTATGATGACAAAAACAACTGCTATTGCCTATCGCAACAGAGATTCACCAAACTGCTCAAGAAAATCAATTCCGACCGATTGGGATGCGTGATGAGGTCGATCTTTTTTGGAAAGTTAAATATTCTTGAATATAAGAGAATATCGATGGGTCAATGTCAAACATCGAAACTTGAACAGTTAACATGCGATTGTTTGGGTGGCGATTTTATCTTGCTTAACTATTTTCATTCATCTAATTAGGGGCGGCTTCAGTTTTCTCTGAAAAATATCGACAAGGATGATTATGATCGATCTTCGTAACAGTTTCGGAAACATTTCATCGATAAAGTAAGTTTCATGAAAAATAAAGATATTCTGAGATCACTTCAATGTGGAAAACCAGTAAAAATCATGACGATGAAAAGACGAGAAAAAATTGATAAATATCGTGGATCTTGGTGCGTCGCTTGCAAGGAATCGAAAACAACAGACCCTGCCGAGCTCAGTCGACCATACCATGTTGATGAAATTCCAGAGTATGGCTCGAATCTTCTCAGCTAGAATTCCAATAAGCCTTTGACGTGTCTCTCCCNACAGACCCTGCCGAGCTCAGTCGACCATACCATGTTGATGAAATTCCAGAGTATGGCTCGAATCTTCTCAGCTAGAATTCCAATAAGCCTTTGATGTGTTTCTCCCTCCCTCATTCCGGAGTCTCCAAATCCCCAACACCAGAGTTTTATGACTACGACCACTCTGCGTCCGCTCTTGCATCACCATTGTCCATCCAGATCAACCCTTTATTATTGGTTGAAAGAGTTCAAGCAAGGAAAGGAATCAGTGAACGATGCCACCGGAGGAGGAAGACCAAATAAAATGTCCAATGAGAAAGAAATTGAATGTGAAATGCATCGTCAAAATTACAATAGAAATGTAATAAGTAACTTATATTTGTTGGTGTAATCATTTTGATTGAATACTAGGTACATTTTGTGGACAATAGGAATAATATGGTTCATTTTGTAGTTAAATATTCTAAATCTATTCATAGACATTGGGTGTTCCGTTTAAGTTTAGATAGATTTTGAACTTGTGTATAATTTGCGGGAAAACCGCTGTGCAAGCTCATAAGAAGATATGTTTTATATATGGTAGTGACTCCTTAAAACTTCGACAGTGTCAATACTGGTTATCTAAATTTCGTTCTGAAAAATTTCCTCTGAAAGATGCACCACGCTCCGGTCGACCAGTTGAAGTTGATGACGACAAAATAACAGCACTGATCAACTCTAATCCACATATTACAAGAGAAGTTGCAGAGTATCTGGAAATATCAAAATCAAGTGTTGGAAGTCATTAAGAGAAACTTGGATTCGTCAGTAATCTCGATATGTGGTTACCACATGAACTGAATGAAACGTATAGACATTTGCGATTCCCTTTTGAAGCGAGAACAAAGTGATCCATTTTTAAAGCGCTTGATTACGGGTGACGAAAAATGGATTGTTTACAACAATGTGGAACGCCGACGATCATGGACAAAACGTGGTGAGCCTGCCAAAACGATTCCAAAAGCATTAATTCACCAAAAGAAGCTTATGCTTTCCATCTGGTGGGATTTGAAAGGAATTGTATTTTTTGAACTCCTTCCGAGGAATGAAACCATCAATTCAGACAGATATTGTGGTCAACTGGAGAAATTAGCTCATTCAATTCAACAGGAACGTCCTGAATTGGCAAATCGAAAAGGAGTTGTAATTCAGCATGATAACGCCAGACCGCACACAAATTTGGCCACTCGCCAGAAACTCTTATCACTGGGTTGGGATGTTTTGTCGCACCCACCGTATTCTCCAGACTTGGCCCCATCGGATTTTCACTTAATTAGATAACTGCAAAATTCCTTAAACAGAAAGAAATTCGCCAGTGATGATGACATCAAATCGTTCCTAGACGACTTTTTTACTGACAAAGGCAAAGGTTTTTATGAATCAGGAATAATGAAGCTACCGGAAAGGTGGAAGAAAGTGATTGAAAATAATGGACAGTATATCGTGTAATATTTGTGCATCCATGTCATTTTTTGATAAGAAATATTGTAGTAAAAAATGCAATGACTTTTTGGCCAACCCAATATATATAGGAATACTTAGGGAGGATGCGAATAGTGATCAACTTTACTATAATTATTATTAAAAAGAAAGTAAAACTAATTTGTTTAAATAATCTATATTATTTATCTATATTAATAAAATTTAGAAATTTTCAGAGCGTGTTTTTTTATAAGTCACAATAGCGTCGCCAGAAAATATACTGATATCGACTTGGAAATAAAATTGGAGATAGAAGAGATTAGAAGACAAGAAAAACTAGAAAACAGAATTTAAAAAAACCGAACCTGAAGAAAGAATGCAAAAAAATGCGTCACAAATAAATTAAAAAGAGATGGCATTGAAAATAAAAAAGAGAAATAGAAAAAACGAAAATACCAAGAAATGGAATTAAAAAGACCAGTTATAGAAGAGAAAATACTTACTTTGAGAAGTTAATCAAAAGCACAGCATGATTCACAACATGCAGTTCCAAGAGTTATACCAATACAAACATATTTGTACAATGAGAAAATCGAATCATATCTAGATAGTTATAAAAGATTAAAAATTTTTAAGAAACTATCAGAAATAAATTTGACGTGCCTAACAAAGTGTAAATTTATTATGAATTTTTAGGTAGAATGGATGGAAATAGTGAAGTCTATCCATGATTTGATAAAGTTTTTACTATTAGTAAATCTGAACGACCCAAAACTAAATGACAGGTAAGATAATTTCTCGAACTAATCAATTATTAGAGAAGTCACAATACCAAGTAATTCCAAAATCAGTTTCCCATTAACTGATCTACCAAAAAAGAAATGTCCTGATAAATTAATTTGGTTAAAACGATGGGAAAAAAGTTTTCAGAAATTTTAGAAAATAACTAAATTTCCGGTACTCAAAATGCCGACAATGAAATTCCCTTCTGCATCTGATAAAATCAGTTGGAGCAGCTTATAATCAAATCCACCATGGAAGGAATATCCAAAAGCATTCAGATTAAAGAAATTAACAGACTCACAAATGAGATGGCCCACTATTGAAAAAGAACTTTACGCTCTTGGGTACGCAATCAATGTAATTATTATATTTATAGTAGGAACTTTGTTAAAAAAGGAAATCATCAACTATTCATATTAATTGAAAATCTTCAAATAAAAAAATGACTTGCTAGAGTATGTTTGAAAGAATATGATATTTGAATTTCTCATAAACCAGGTACGTTCAATTCAAATTAGGATTATTTAAGCAGAAGCAGATTTTGCACCAATTTGAAACTGATAAAATTAAAATTATTATTATTACTTCATTACCCTTTTATCTTCACATATTCTATCTACTGGATCTTTTGGTTCTGTGGTTGGTTTTCCAATAAATATTACATGTTTCTAATTGAAAATAATATGGATAACATATTTTTATCTGTATTATTTTTTTAAGTTTTATGTTTTGATTCGTTCAATCTTGAAAATTAGCATTTTTACTTGTAAATCTATCAACATAATTTTTAAATTTATCAAAGAAATCTTGTGTCAAAATTTTTAATTTATTGTGTAATACTGTTTATTTTGCATGGATGTGGATCAGAAACTTAATTTAAATATTTATAAGTTGTGGACTTATAGTTTTTGTTGGTACTTCTTTTATAATTTTAATATATTCTTAAATTTGATTGTTCTGATATAAAACGTTTATGGACTATTTTATAATGAAAGCTAACATAAAATATAATAATATAGAAAAAGGTACTATGAAAAAATTAAAAATAATTTATAGACCAGAAAAGCAACTTTGTGAAAGGTGCAATATTTCCGATTTATATTTTTTGTAATTGGAAAGAATTTTAAATTAGCACATTATTTTTACAATTTTTTAATTAAATGATATTATTTGTGTTAAGATATTAAATTAACATTTTATAGTAAGAATGGCATGAATATACTTGAGAGCATAATATGTACTTTAAATGATAAGTAAAACGTAGCTGTCGAAAGAATACATCAATAAAGATGAGATGGAGTTCAATTTTTGGACACAGAAAACAACTGGACGTTATAAAAATTGAATATTCAATATTTCTAACAAACAGAGGAACAATTTAAAATTTTGGTCACAGTTCACACATTTAAAATATTAACTTAAAAAATATATTTCAAAAACAAGGACGTATAATTCTTGGATATTAGTAGCACATCCTCGGAAACAGGTAAAAAGGTTTTTAAAATAATTAACAATTTATAATGCAAGATTTACGAGCATAACAATCGACTCGGAGAGAAAGAGAAACACAAAAATATAATTTTTCTAAAATTTTTAGGTATTAAAGAAAATCTAATTAAAAATTTATTTTAATTCGCTCACTCTCTGGCTCCAAAATTAGAAGGTTCTTCTAACAATACTCGAGTACACCTCGAATGATATTCAAATACTCGTATAATTGGATTGATTTTAAATTGAAGAATCTACTCGAAATAACTTTGATAATTTTTATTCACTGATGACAGAAAGGGCGCAGCGGTTTCGTAAAAGCGGCGCATTGATGTTGGGAGGTGAAGAGGGAGGAGATATAAAAGAGGCTCACGGATAATTTCCTTGTCAGAACAACTTATGTCCAAAACAGATTCGCATCATATGTTCCTCTGCTCGCCAGGAAACACATTGTTCCGTCAGGACTGTAAGTAAGATACTCGGAGTCTCACTAATCAGTCCATCAGCTGCGACACCCTCTCCAGATTCTTTGGCTTAATCGCCAACTCCTTCAACTTAACAACGCCCGCCATCAATCCCGTCACTCGCTTCATCGTGATGGTCGTTTGCGCTCGCGCCGCATCTGCATCGGTCCGAGAACCCATTCGTCGGCAATTGAGCGTCTGACTCCTCCTCGGTGCATTTTCCACATGGATCTTCGTGCCTTCCATGTTACCCTTTCAAATCGACAGTTTTATTCTGCGTCTCTCTTTCTCGGATTTTTCAAATTCTTTAGCGTTCCTTTTCAGGTCTTTCGACGCAAATTTAAAATTGAGTAAATGTTTATTCATGAATAAGAATTTCGTAATTTATTATTAGAAATTTCGATTGAACATTCTCAATACATTGAAGACAAACAAGAAATAATAGAACACCGTATACAGACTAACGGCTTCCCTGTTCATTCTAGAGTAAGACAATTATCTCCAGATAAACTCATCGCGGCTAAAACAGAATTCGATAACCTTTTAGATAGAGGAGTCATTCGCCAATCTTCTTCAAATTGGTCATCCGCCCTTGTTATGAAATTAAAGAATGACGGTTCTTGGAGATGTTGTGGGGATTATCGTTTACTTAATGCTATTACGATTAAAGATGAATACCCCATTCCTTTGGTTAAAGACGTGATCACCCGACTGAACGGTGTTACAGTTTACAGTAAGATCAATTTGGAGAAGGCATATCACCAGATTCCTATGGCAGAAACATATTCAAAAAACGGCATAATAACTCCATTTGGATTTGAGTATCTTAAGATGCCGTTTGGTTTTAAGACGCCGCCACTTCCTTCCAGAGATATATGGACCGACTCTTTTCCAAATTACCTTTTGTAGTGGTATATTTAGATGATATTCTGATCGGCAGCAGTAATTTAGTCGAACATAATACCCATTTAAAAGAAGTCTGTAGAATACTGTTAGAACATGGATTAAAAATTAATAATAGAAAATGCGAACTAAAAAAAACATTCCATAAAATTTCTAGGACATGTTTTAAACGATTAAAGAGAAACTCGAGGCCATCAGATCACTAAACACACCTAAAACAGTCCGGGATATTAGACAATTTTGTGTTATGATTAATTTCTACCACTAATTTATCCCTCACTGTTCGGAATTATTATCTCTCCTAACTGATCAGACTAAAAACAAAGGAATGAATGAGAAAATTCAATGGAATGAAACTTTGGATATTATATATGACGATATCAGATCTAAACTAACGTCCATAACTGGCCTTTCTTTACTTAAAGAATCTACTGAATTGATATTAACCACAGACGCTTCAAATTATGCTATCGGGTTTACTCTGAGCCAACTCGAGAACAATAATCACCATCCAGTCGGTTTCTTTTCAAAAAAATTAAAAAATTCTGACACTCGTTATTCGACGTTTGATAGAGAATTGTTGGCGATATAAAGATCTATCAAACACTTCAGTTATTGCCTAGAACATCGTACTTTTACAATAAGAACCGATCATAACCCTTTAGTCAAGCTCTTACGATTAAAAGATCCTAGTCCTAGACAATTACAACAATCATGTTACATATCAAAATTCCATTGTGATATACAATATATTCCTGGAAATTCCAATATAGTCGCCGACTGATTATCACGTCCATTCGTTAACCAAATAAATTTTTTTCAATTTTTAGATATAAATCTCTTAAAAAACAAACACAAAGACGTAGTCGAAGAATGTGGTTCGACTTCACTACGTCTCGTAAACCAAAACGAGATCTGGTACGACCGTTCTCTACCTGGTTGTTTTAGACCACTAATACCTAAAGAAATACGTGAAATTTGTATAAAGAATTTTCACGATTTTGGTCATTATGGATTTAAGACAACGTTTCAAATGTTACATTTACAGACGGTACGGAAAAATATGCGTAAAGATGTAAAAGATTTTATACTAAAGTGCGATGTTTGTAATAAAAATAAACTAACAAAAAAACATAAGTTAGTAAAAGTAAAGTTCGAAGAATCGGATAAATTAGAACACTTACATATATATCTAACAGGATCTTTACCTTCTAACAAAAAATACAGATATCTTTTATCAATCATTTATCGATCCACGAATTGGTTCGAAGTGATACCTTTACAAACTATTTCATGAAATGAAATCAGTAATGCTGTGGAAAACACTTGGATTTGTAGATACGGTCCACCAAAACGCATAACTACCAACCAAGGAATCCGAAAGATTCAAAGAATTGTGTAAAAAATATAACATCCAGAAAATCCGTACTTCACCATACAATCCACAGTCTAATGGAAAAGTCGAAATCTTTCACAGGTTCTTCAAACAAACTTTAAGGAGCAAGTGCGATAACAGTAATTTGTTGGATCATCTAGACGAGACGTGCTTAGCATTAAAATTAAAACCTCATAGTATTACTTTACGTTCTCCCTATGAAAACCTAGTAAACAGGAAATATACTTTCAATATCTTTAAAAAAACAAACGAACAAGATATTGGTATTAATGTAAGAAATAAACATAAGTATTGTTTCTTAAAAAACCAACATGCTAGGAATTTTGACGATAAATATTCTGGACCTTTCACAATTGAGAGAATTAATGGCAATAATGTTTTGGTCCTGGTTAATGGTAAAACAAAAACATACAACCTACGTAACGTAAAATTACGCTAAATTTAATCTCGATCATGTTGTTCCGATCCCAAATATCCTAAGTAATCTAATTTTATGATGATGATTATTGACTATATGATTTTCTCTGTATTTTTTTTTATTTTAATTTTTTTAGGAATGTGCTTATGTTTATTTTACTGAACATTTTAATGTAAATTCATTTGTTGATCTATTTATTTAACTTTTATATTTTCTTTTACTGTAATTATACTTTCCGAACATTGTTGTAAGCTCCGCTTTGGAAAGCGAGGACTATTGTAATATACCATACCTCTATTCTTTTATTTTATACGAGTACGAGTAGACTTAATATTATTATTCATATTGTTATTATATTATTTAATTCAACATACTATACTATATAATGTTTACTTATAATATTATTTATTTTTTTTTACATTATCTATTTATTATATGTATTTATTCATTATACTTATTTATATAATAATCAAAATGATTAAGAAAATATAATAAACCTTAACTACCTAATGTAGTTAAGGAAATTTAAATTTAGAATTAAAGAATTGATCGAGTAATCGATCACCAATATTAAAATTAATAAGAAATTATAGTATTTGAAATATTCGACTCCAGTAATTGAAATTTGTTTTTTTTTCCTTTTTTTTAAAAATTTGCTGTGATCCGTACGATATTAACTCATCCACCAAAGAAATTTATATTATCACAATCCTCGATACTTGGTCTTATCGAAATAATTATTAGCTGGCCGACTCTATCATTCCATCTAGCGAATATTCGTACCTACAAGCATTTAATCGACTATATCCGTACATCTTTTGAATAGTTGTGTCTACGACCAAAACAAACTTTTATTTAATCAGTATCGACGAAAGATTGTCTCACTAAATCCAGATTAACATTCATATTGGTGTGTTCAAATGTAATTTTTATTCTGTCTATTTGTAGTATATTTATATAATTTGGGGAGTAACTTTTTATCCTAGTCTAGTTGTTATTATTAGGTTGGTCGAAAAATAATGGCGGTTTTGGAGCTTTATACTTTGTTTATCTACTTTGATATGTATATAAGTTTAAATGTATTAATGTTAGATATTATTTGAAATCTTATGCCTAGCTGTATATTCCTATAGCCATTATTAACATATTGCTGTTATTTTTTAGAATATTTACAGTGCTAAATTAATAATGGAAAAAAAATAAAATTCGAGCAATTTTCTTGTACGAATTTAAACTGGGTAGTAAAGCAGCAGAAACGGCTCGCAATATCAATAAAGCGTTTGGCAATGGAACAGCTTCTGAGCGCACAGTGCAACGATGGTTCCGAAAATTTTCTGATGGAGATGAAAACCTTGAAGAT
>MQRK01212327.1:30947-43258 GCA_001938485.1 Girardia tigrina | reverse complement strand
GACAGAAGTATCGAGCTTATGCTTTCAAAAATACAAATGCCTTAAAGTACTCGGAGAAGGAGGATATAGCAAGGTTTTTGAAACTATCAAATTAAGAACCTCTGCTGAGATACAACAGCAGGTGCACAGTTACTTTTTGAACGCACTGTAGTAATACAAATTTCGATCTGACTTTATATCAAACAGTGTCCTCGTGGAATCAGAACCAATTCTTGAAACTAAACCTAAACTAAACAAAATCAAAATTTTTGAATTAACATACATGAATATTAAAGAAGCTTTTGAAATTCAAATTCCCATAAACAATGCTCATCAGTTACTAAATTATTATTCGATTTGAATGTTTTTTAAGTTCTTTATTTTAGATTTATATTATGTATTAATATTTATTTTTATGCTTGAATGTATGAATTTTGTAAAAAAAATAAGTAAAAAATGTCGTTAAGTAATTTTTTAGTTGATTAATTTACATTATTCATAAGTTAGATGTTTGCTGACGAGATTGCATTACTTTTCGATCTTTAAAATTGGTTGGTTACAGTCAAATGCTTTGTTCAATTGATATTTCTGTGACAATTTTATTGTGGTTAGAATATACTTTATAAATATGTAATAAAAAGTTTGAATGAAAAAAATTCAAATAGTATACGATGTAATAAATTATTCTTTAGGTTTTACAATTTCATTTGCTTTTTATATAAATCAAATAAATTAATTTTATTTGTAATATATTTTAGAAACACATTTTAAAAATGATAAATAAAGTTTGATTAAATAAAAAGTTCAAAAAAGCAGGGCTGCGGAGTCGGAGTCAAGGAGTCGGTTTTTAACCCTTTGAACCCTAAGACTTTCATTGTATTAGTACCATATCCCTGAGCTCCTGAGTAATTTTTGATCAAAAAATAATATTTCTGCAGTTGAAAATGAAAAAATATCCATTGACCAAATAGATTCAGCACTAGTTCTTGGTTATAACGATAGATATACAGGCCGGTAAATCGGCCATTATGGTATATGTCTCGCCAAATCTGGTCGGTTTATCGGCCTTTAGGGTTCAAAGGGTTAAGGATTTTTGGGGAAGTCGGAGATGGAGTTGGAGTCAAAGGCTGAACCGAAGTTGGAGTTGTAGTCGAACATTTTAAAAATATGAGTTGGAATCGAGCAATTTTAGTCCGACTCCGCAGCTCTGAAAAAATGTGTTATAGAATATAAATTATTTATGTTAAATAGTTTTTTTAGTCGAACATTTTAAAAATATGAGTTGGAATCGAGCAATTTTAGTCCGACTCCGCAGCTCTGAAAAAAATGTGTTATAGAATATAAATTATTTATGTTAAATAGTTTTTTTAGAAATTAATTAGATTTTTATTTAAAGTGTATGAATTAATTGATGTATAACATTTTATTTTAAAAATAATAAATATTAATTAAATAAAAATTTCAAAAAATGTTAAATTGATAACATTTATGAAGAAACTAATTAAAGATTGGCGAAATGAAAATTTTAACCAACGGAAATTTGTTTGAAAATCGCTGGTTGTGATATAATTGAAATTTAACAATTGAATTATGAAATTCGAATCTATTGATAATGAAAGTGACCTAAATGCAACTAAAAGTTAGGATAATAATATCGGTCACACATTCTCCCTAAAATCTGTGGAATAAGAATTAAATTAAAAAACAATTATAATATTTGGGTATAATCTTACATATTTTATTAAAAGCAAGTAGCTTCATTTTTCTTATATTTAAATTTATTAATCACCCTTATATCGCAAAAGTATTTTGTTATTAATAAATTTAACTTTACAAATTGTTCTTACAAAAAATTCGAATTATCTTAGACAACTCTAGTAGAATGTTCGTTATATTTATTATAGAGAATCGCTAAGAAAAATTAACTAAGTTTATCATGAATTTACTAGATAAAGTACAAAAATGAAAACTAATCAGCTTCCGAAAAAATTCGTTACTTTTATTAAGCAATAAGTTTCATTTTTTAGAACATTTTAATTTTATTCCTTCAATTTTTTTTAAAAAATATCACAAATTTTGTTTAAATATGTCAAATGATACATTAAAATTTTGTGCGATATTTAATTTTGTGATTTAGGAATAAAATTGATTTTTTTTTGATTTACAAATAAATAAATTAATTATTTGTTTAAAACGAAAATTTGATGAATATTTGTAGTAAATCGAGAGTCGGATGACCAGTGGTAAAATGACGGAGAGGTTTAATACTATCCATAAATTGTTATTAGAGCGCAATTTGACAATAATTAGCGACATAAATAATGAACTTAGATGTTCTATCTGCTCAAATATTCTTATAAATGCGCGTCAAACGGTTTCTGGATGCAATTTCTGCGAGAGATGTATAACTAAATATGTAAATGACGGGAGTAAATGTTGTCCGGGAAAGACCAAAAAATGTAAAATGGATAAATTATCAAATATAATAACCAATCACAAAAAGAATCAAGAAATATCTCGTTTGAGAGTGAGATGTGATGAAGAAGGATGCGGTTATGAATGTGAATTGATAGAGTTAGAGACGCATTTAAAGAATTGTGGAGGAAAGAAATTTGACCGCTCCATTTCTAATATCGAAGGTGAGGAGGATAAATTGTGTTACGACAGGAGGAATGAACATTCACAAATGGAGTGTTACAATCGTAATAATTCGTTGATGGAAATAATGAATGAATTGAGAAAGGAGATGAAAGAAATGAAAAAGAACGAAGAGAAAAATAAATATGAGATATTAATGTTGAAAGAAGTCCGAGAGAAGGATCTAAATGAAATTAAACTTTTAAAAGAAAATATAACTATGATAAAAAAAGAAGCGGAAAGATTGAAGGATAATTTGAAGGAAATAACCGTTTTGAAAGAAACATTAAAAGCAAAAGATGAAATTATTGTTTCAAAAAATTCAGAAATCGTTTTTTTGAAAGTAAATATTTTTATTTGTAAAATAAATGTCTTATTGAAACATTATAGCAACAAAAGAAAACTACACCAGAAGATATGAGCAACCAGAAATGTAAAGGAAACCAAAATGACCAAGGAAAAGAATCCATAGAAAGAATTAATTCAAGAATTAATAATCTAGAAAAATATCTACAAATGGAGTGTCACAATCGAAATACTTCTTTGATTGAAGTGATCAATGATATGAGGGATGAGATGGAAAAATTGAAGGAAAAGGAAGGTAAAAATAAACGTATGACTTTAATGCTGAAAGAAGATAGAGAAGAGGATCAAAACGAAATAACAATGTTAAAAGAAGACATAAATTCCATTAAAAAAGAAACGGAAAAATTGCAAAATAATTTTATTTCAAAAGAAACAGTAAAGGTTGAAGATGCTCAAATTGATTCAATAAATTCAGAGATCGTTTGTTCGAAAGTAAATATTTCTTATTAAAAAATATAATGTCTCACTCAAAATTATAGCAACAAAAACAAATGTCGCCGAATGAAATTAACAAAGAGAAAAATGAAAAGAATCAAAATGTCAGTGATAAAGAATCAATAGAAGAAATTATTTCAAGAATCGACAACCTGGAAAAATATTTGGATTTGAAAGATGGAGTATTTGTGTGGAACATCGGTGCTGTTGACAATTTGTCTGCTTACGAATATAGCAGTCCTTTTTATTTAAGAAATGAATTTTATAAAATGCGACTGGAATTAACGGATCTTGAGAAAAAGTATCGTTCATTTGGTCGAGAACTTCCACGTAACTATGGGTCACTAGTTGTATCATTTGTTATATGTCCTGGCGAATTGGATATGCATCTGCAATGGCCTTTTAGGGCAAATGTTTCTATTCAAATATTTGATTCTGTTGCGAAAACTAAAACAAAACTTATTACTAAATTTTGCGTCATTCCCATACCTCAAATATATAAAGTAAATGAATTCCAGATGAACGATTCATGGGATTATCATCAATTAATAAATTATGAGACAAATGAGCACGAGTTTATGGATTTATGGGATAATCGTGCACCTCTAACACGACAGGAAAGAGAATTTATGTTATTCTGTGAACCGCAAAATAATACATTTGAATTTTTTAAGCACGAAATGTCGATGGCTCCAAGGAAAACACATTTTTCTCACTATAGCATTCAATGCCGAGTGGAAATGATAAATTAATTTAACCTATATATATATATATATAGTTAACAAATTGCAACTGTTTAGTTGATTTTTTAAAATATTATTTAATCTATAAATTAAATATTGCTAGAAAGATTTAGTTAGAAATAAATTTGATTTCTTAAAATCGCTATTTTACAATTGCGTCATAACTTTAATAAATATATTCATGTTAGATTTGTAATTGTTTTCAGATAACATTGCATTGGTGAGTGATAGTTGTATCCGTTATTGTGTACATTTTGAATTAGCTGACTGATTTAGATAGATTGATTTAATAGACTTATTTAGATATTGAATCAATAGATTAACATGCACTGATAATCTCTGTATCATAGAAACGTATGTATTCATAGCGACGAGCAAATTTGAGATACTATGACGCACATATCCTGAAATCGGACTCAAAATAAATGCCGATTGTTTACTGGGTCGATTTAATGAAATTTCATTTCTTCCATTAAAAACATATATTTTTTTTAATATTTAATTTTCTCATATATCTCTTAAAGAATTTTCTTCACTTTACAATATTTCAGTAGACTTTTTTACCGTCCTCTTTCTGTAATTTATATCTTTGATCCTGTATTTACGTATAATATTTTATGTTATTTATATTTAATTTATTATTTATATTTAATTTATTATTTATTTTATTCATATTATTAAAATTATTACTACTATATATATAATTTATATCATCTGGTCTGTGTTTAAGAAAACTTACTCTAGTGCCAAGATCGGTTCCTCGTCGTCTTGGCACGATTCGTTTTTTTTCTAATTGTTCTCGCTCTTCTCGGTATTCTTCCTTCTCCATCATCGCGATCTGCCTTCCTCTTTCGAATCCTCTTCTGTAGTCGTTTGATTTCCGGTTTCCTGGACTTTTTGTATATGCATTTGAGAATTGTCGGCTATGTCTTTGGGTTCTCCTTTGAAAATCCGTTCTTCTTTGATATCGTTTATTCAGATTCGTGAAACATTCCTCCGCTCTATGTCCTGGATTGTTATATCTTCCACATCTGACCTTTTTGCATTCGCAACGCACATGACCTTCTTCTCCACATGCATGGCATGTGATCTTCTTCTGACGTTTACATTCAAAACTTTTATGTCCTACTTCCTTACAGTTCCAACACGTGATGGTGTTCTGCATATAAGATCGTCTTCCTAAGGTTTCTCCTTTTCTTGTCATGTTTCTTGTTGTCATATCCGCCGTCGTGCCTGTTTTGACCACATCTCTCTTTTCCACTCTCCGAACATCGTCTACTTTCCTTATGACGTCCTTCACCTCTGTTAATTCTTTCACTTCTCTAAATCTGATTGTTTTCTTCACATCACTATTTTTTGACGCGTGAATCAGAAGGCATTTCTATACCTCCGTCTCTGTCCACTCATGTTTCATCAATTTTTCCGCTAACCTTTTTGCTTTTACGAAGCATTCTTCCACTGATTCTCCAGATCTCTCGAAGTTTACCTCCTCTATCAAATCTTCCATTAATGTGCTTTTCGTCTGAAAAGCTTGTCGTAGGCGGGCTTCGTATCCATTCACTACGGGACCCAAACTTTTGTATATTGGTACGAGTTCGTGTGACAGTAAACCAATTACCAATATCTCTTGCATACTTTCCGATACTTTGACCACTTTGAAGTATCTTGCGCAAGCCGAAATGAATGTTTCTACATTATCTTGTCTCCTAAATTTGTCTGGTATGAGCCTCGAAATTAGTTGTTCGGAGCTGCTGGCGATTGTCAACATGTTGGGTTCTTGATCGAGATTAAGACTCATAACACCAAAATTTTATTTATAACACAATTAACAATTATTCAAACAATTTTTTTTAATAAAAATTGTTTGTCGAGGAATTTTTCTTCGTTTTCATTTTGACCAGATTTTTTATATAAAATATGAAATTATAAATATAAATAAATTTATAAGTTATTTTAAAATTGAAAATTTTTTATTCTATTTATTTTGAAAATTTACATTCCGCTATTTTTAAATTAAAACCAACATAATTTTGTAGTCATATTTTTACTAAATTAACCATAATGATTTTTTTATTATTTTAGAATTAGTGTAATGTTATTTTTTTGTGAAACATTGTTAATTAATAAAGATTTTAACGTTTTATTTATTATCAATATTTCAGTTTAAAAGTATTTTTACTTACAATTATTTTAAATACAATGTAAATACAACAAAATAATTTACAATATTCAAATTTTTATTATTATTACGATAAATTAATGATAAAACTCTTAATATTTGTTTCTATTTACGAAAACTGTTTAGAATGAATGTTTCCACATTATCTTGTCTCCTAAATTTGTCTGGTATAAGCCTCTGTTTATTTGTTAAATCTTTAATTTGCAGAATTTCAAACTGACTTTAAAATTTAAAATTATCTGTTTTTTTACTTTACAACTCTGGCAACAAAGTTTCTTATTAAATTTTTTGAATAACTTTTAAAATTAGTACAACATAATTATCCTGCTCTTTATATATTTCTTCTAAATCAATTATTTAAAAATCCATTATTAACCAATTAATTTCATTTTAAGTTTTTCACTCTACAATTAAAATTTGATTATTTCGAAAATAATTTTTTTAAAATTAATGAAGATATATATTTTTTTTACTTAAAATTGCTTTAAAAACTTTTGATTTTAAATAATTCATTTTTTTATAATTCTTTATAAAAATTAATTGTTTCAAAAATTTTGAGATTGAGCCCATCCTTCATATAGGGTAGGTCAGACTGATAGGAAGATAAGGTTTGTAGTAGTAGAACAATTAAGAGGAAGAGTACAAAGGAGTTTCGGTATAGGACTTAGCTGGTTAACGGAAATGGAAGAAGGAAACTAAGGGTTTCAGAGGATACACATGATGTATGAGTTAGAAGCAAAATTTGAGGAAATAATAACAGATGATCAAAGATTAAGAGTAGCAAATGAACAGATAGAAATGGACGGAAGAAAGGAGTTACAAGAGTTAGTCACACGATACAGGAAGATATTCATGGTAAATGAATGGTTAATTGAAAGAACAGACATTATCAAACACGAGATAAAAACAAAAGGTGAACCGATAAACATCAAACCAAGGAGACAACCGGAGCATTTACAATCTAAATTAGACGAAGCCATCAAAAACTGCGAAGAAAAGGGAGTAATCCGACATTGCAATTCACCTTGGAACGCACCACTAGTATGCATGTGGAAAAAGGATACAGATTCGATAAAATTATGCATGGATTTCAGACAACTGAATCAGATCTCAGAAAGACAAGCATTTTCAATACCCAATATGGAAGAATTAATGGATATATTACACTTACACAAGGTACTTCAGTAAAATTGACTTTGGTAATGCATATTACCAGGTAGAATTGGAAAAGAAGTCACAAGAGAAAACTACATTCTTTACAAAAAGTGGTCAAATTTGTTTCTGTAGAAATATCGTTTGGCATAGCAGCAGCTCCAGGTACATTTCAAGAATTAATGACGAGAGAATTAATAGACTTGTTCGAAAGAAAAACAAGACATATGTACGGAAAGAGAAAAGAGAGGAACTTATCAAACTCTATCCCCGCATATTATACCATGAAGGCTCTCAAAAGCTTTTCAAATTTCTACAGGATAACTATAAAAGGGATCAGTTTGAAGAAACAGTGAGAAATAATATTTGGAGTTGTAAAATCTGCCAAAAAGAAAAGTTTTTACCGAGAGAACTAAAGAAGTCAACCAAATTTTAACAGCAAAAGAACCGTTTGACTTCCACACATTAAGTGCACATTGAACTTAACTATTCAGAAAACCACTATGAGTAGCCCAGGAGTAGTAATATTTGGTAAAAAATTGAGCATTAATCGAATTAGGAGTTACTGAGGACACAAAATGTAAATTGATAAGAAACAAGAAAATAGCTGAGATTATAGAACATACATGACCAGAAAAAGAGAAAGTAACCAGTCGAAGTTTTGAAATTCGTGACTTTGTATATGTGAAAGTCGAGAACCGACAGAAATAAGAGATGAGATATGATGAGCGAAGTTATTGATTCTAGAAAAGTGACGGAACGGACATGGTTTGGAATGTAGAGTGGCTTACGCCTAGTCCAGAGGGGAAGGTGTTAGTAGGAATAGTTATGTAAAAATAATTGTGTGTTATTCACAAAAATAATAAAATAAGTATATTATAATTATGGTGTTCTTGCTGATGAAATTAATTGTGTAAGATCAGTAGTGATGTGTTGCGTTCCCCTCTCTCAACAACATTATTTTGGACTTAGGGCCACCAGTCGCTTTCGGGGATAAACGACAACTCACAATCTACACTCTAAGTTCGGTATTTATTCTCTCTAATCATAGGGCGAATAGACGCGTCTCCTCCACGTATATCAGTGGAGCAACGACAGCCAGAGACGACCAAAATCACAACAAAAGGGTTCTTCGACTCTTTATTGATTATTTAATTTAATAACAATAACTATAATAATAATTTATCAACTCGATGTTTATAAACTAAATAGACACTCTCCTCCTATTTATAAGATTTTATCCACCCTTGATTACTTATTATTCTGAACCTTATTTATACAAGTTGTCTCTTGCTAACATTAACCTTTGTCGGAC
The DNA here is from genome assembly GCA_001938485.1 of Girardia tigrina. Lineage (NCBI taxonomy): Eukaryota > Metazoa > Platyhelminthes > Tricladida > Dugesiidae > Girardia > Girardia tigrina. The sequence goes on along the minus strand of MQRK01212327.1, from coordinate 34,452 downwards.
TTCATTTTATTCCTGAAATCTATAACGTGGCTGTTTTCCTCCTAACACTTTCCTGAAAATCCTACGAATATTAGTAATATTGTCACATTTATACAATTTCTACATAGTCTATCATCAAGACTCCTCACTAACAACTAAAACCAACACTCTCATCATCATCTCAGTTCCTTCATCTGAAACTGTCCCTCTCTTAAACATACAATTTATCTACACCTTCTACTATATACACCGTCATACGTCGATTAAAAAGAGTTTACTTGAATCACAATAATTTCACGAAATCTACTTCATCTTCGACTACTGTTTACAATGATCTGCACGACTCCTCCATGCCTCGTCGGCTCTTTCATCTATTTAAATGGTTTATTTTGACTAATTTAAGGACTAAACTAACTACCTCATTCATATATAAATTCATTTTGGTAATTTTATTGCTTGTTAGATTTAATTTGCAGTTTTGTGTTTCGCCTAATGTGTTCAAGATTTATAGATACTAAATCTCGCACTAATTAACACCACACTTAAAGTTTCCAAAATACTTACGTCTATTTCACAAAGAGACTATGATTAGACAATAATCTTTAAGTCAGAGTTTTATAATTACATCCTCTAAGTATACTTGACAGACAAAACTAAAAATATTATTTTACCTCTTCAAATATATTATTTACATTATTAATGACAATTGTAAATATGAAATATGAAAATAATTGTTAAGTCAAGATATCCAAACTTAACAAGTCAAATAAAATCAAAATATTCAAAATAAATTTAACTAAGTCAAAATATCCACACTTAATAAGTAAAATCAAATTTATTATAAAATAAAATTAATTAACAATAATAAAATATCACAATAAAAAAATGAAAATCATCACATCCAAATGCATTACCCGTACCTCTAGAAATTCTCTGATGAAAGTAAACTATGATAGACCAAATGAATAGTTGTCGGTTGCAGCGATTGATAGTATAAAGGAATGGATGTGCAATTGGCGCGCAAAATTGTGTGTCTAATAAAGTTGTGTTTGTTTTTGTTGCGTGTGTTTTTGCTTTACTATTTATAGTAGAGTGATTCTCAACATCACCCGAGTGTATCGAGTTTTCAGACGCCTACCAATGATAGGCTCAACCGAGCAATCATTTTATCGGTGATTTGCTCAGATCATTAATGTCCGCACACTCCTCCGGATCGGTGTATCAATGCGTGGCATCACTCAGCATTGAAAGGGTGGGTATCTATTACTTAAGTATTTGTGACCTATGACTATCTATTTCTGGCACTCAATCAAACGTACCTAAACAGTTAATTTTAGAAGAGGTCAGGTATGACAAAATTGTAAGTTTTATGGATTTATTTATTATCATTTATATTTTTATTGATTACTCCAAGAGCCCCCACAAAGACAACACGAAGGCCAGACAGGGAATCCCCGGACCCAGAATAACGCCGACGACATCCGACCCAACACCACGACAATGGGGCTTCCTCGCGCGATGGTCCTTAATTTTTGATTAATAAAGATTTTTATTTATTTATTTGGGATTGTTTATTTTTTTTCTGTCACAGGTACGGGTTCTGCAACGTAACAGATGTTACAACATTATGATTTAATTGTCTAATGTTTTTGATAGTATGTGTGTTTAAGAGTGTAAACCAATGAGAAGGATTTTAAATGTGAGTCATTATAACATCACTATTTTCCCCATATAATACTCGAGATTGATGTTATTGTGTTATAATTAATAAATCTTAGCATCGTAATTAGTTCCTTTTTTTAAATGGAAAACAAACATATATGCATACCAAAACTAATACAAAAAGTAATGTAAATTTAATATAAATAAGTAAATAAATAAATGAGATTAGGGGAAAAATGGGCATTCTCCGGCACCCCCCAGGGGGTCGTACCTAGGTACCGTGGTTACCATGGCGACGTAACCAGTTACCGCGCGCGGTTACCATGGCAAAGGTCGCGATCACTTTATCAACGCTTCTGATTGGTTCCTTTGTCCCTAGTAAGGGTCGCAATTATCCAAAAACACTTCTGATTTGTCGGCGGTTCCCTAGCAACGGTCGCGGTTACCATAGCAACGGTTCCGGTTCACTTGGAAACGATTCTGATTGGTTCCATGTTCCTTAGCAACGGTTTCGGTTCCTTGGGTAACAGTAACCAAGGGACGTTTTTTATTAGTAACGGATAGAGTGATCCAAGGCGGTTGTAAACATGGTAACGGTTCCCGTATCCATAGCAACTGTCACCCCGTAACTAAGGACCGTAGAAAAAAGTGCTAATCGATCACTACACATTGCCCAAATGTGCCAATCGATAGTGCACATTGTGCCGCATATTTCTAATATACTAGCACAGTACTTTTCAAGTTGCACATGTTCAAAAGTGCAAAAATCAATAAACCAAATTTTTTAAAAGTACTAGGATCAAAAATCTATATCATGTGTTTGATGCACATTTTGATTCTCTATCTGATTGTGCAATTACAAATTTCATATATTGATTACTTTTTTCTATAATTAGCATAATGTGTAAATTTACACTAAGTGCACATTGATTTTAAAGGTACAAGGAAGCAGAATATCAAAAAAGTGATCATGCACTTGAATAGTAATCCACATACGTACATTCAGATTACACATCAAATATTTTTATGAATTAAGAGTTATTGAAATATATATTGTTTTACATATTTGTTACTTTTTTTTGAGAATTTTTAAATGAACCAACAAAAAAGAAAGAGAATTTATGAAGTTATGGGAAAAATTATTTTCTATTAATTAAAAACAACTTCAATTATTCAAAAAAAATTTTAAGAAAAGATCTTTTCGACACATAATAATTAAATCACGATAAAACTGACTGGAGTATATTTTTTTAATTTAAAGTCGCAATAGTAAGATTTTTTTTTATTTTTGAATTTGATTTAAAATTTGGTAATTAGTTTTCCAGTTATGTGGAAAAACCAGATTTTTGATGAAAATTCAATGTTGGAGATAACACAATCTTCAATCAATTTGTTAATTTTGAAGCTTTTAATGCCCATCAATTCCAAAGCACGGTATGTAGTTTCGGGTAAACTACCTAGAGATCCGATGATACACGTGTATACAAATATATCGTAGTCAGGTTTCGCCTGTTTAATTTTAGTCTTTAATGTAGAATATTTTGTGATATTGTCCTTGTCTATTGTTTCAAAGGATTTAGTCGAGTCAAGGGGACATTTCATATCAACAAGGTAAATCGTTTTATCTTCGACATTAGTAATCATCAAATCAATTCTTTCTTTGCTATCCGAAATAAAAGCCCAAATCTTATCGATTCTAATAATTAGATTTGGAGAAGATAGAGCATCCACTACTAGTTTAATACAGGCATCGTGTCTATATCTGGAAAGAGTTTTGACAAAGTTGCAGGTTTGTAAAACATGCAATACATTTTCTTCGTCAGAGTGACACCTTCTACATAACCGACTTTCAACTGTTTTATTC
>MQRK01212327.1:7676-22246 GCA_001938485.1 Girardia tigrina | reverse complement strand
CGAAAATATAATTTGATTAAAGCTTTTTTTATATAATTATTGGACATGTTTCGATGTTTACATACATCATCATCAGCAATTTTCGGATATTTAGTATATGAATATTGAATTGTTTGAATTTACTTTAAAAGGTAACCAAAAAATAACCTAAAATACATAAAGCTGGTCATCCACTCCGCCCTGTTTTATCAATGATTGACACGGTTCAGTACAGAGTCGCGAAGGTTCTTGATTCACTATTTAATTTAAAATCTTTAAAGTCCTTTAATTTCAAATGATTTTGAGATTAGGGATAGCTTTGATTTCAAAGATTTCATTTTGAATCAGGTACCGAAATGTGATTCTGAGTATATGGTCTCATTTGATGTCTCCAGTTTATTCACGACAGTACCTATCGATTAAACCTTTGATTTGTGTGAAAAGATGTGGAATGACAACTCTAGATCTGTGAATAAAATAATGAATAAGCAGGCACTGAAAGAACTTCTTAAATTTTGAACCAAAAATGTACCTTTTCTTTTTAATGATGAATGGTACATTCAGGAAGACGGTGTCGCAATGGGTTCCCCATTAGTACCAAATTTTGCATCAATTTTTATGAAGTCGCTTGAGGAAAAAATGAATGCATACCCTGTTGAAAAACCTGTGTTGTACAAGAGATATGTGGATGATGTCTTTTTGGTTTTCAGAAATCAATCCCTCATAGAACCATTCCTAACATTCATGAATGGTCTTCATCTGAATATTAAAATTACCACAGAATTGAAAGTAAATAATAAACTTCCCTTTTTGGACATTCTTGTCACTAGGATGAATGGAGGTTATAAAACTGAATTATTCAGAAAGGCAACTGATACATGTCTTTACACACCACAGAGTTTTTGTGAGGAAAAATACAGAGAGGGTATAATAAAAGGGCTTGTTCACAGAGTTTGGAATTTGTCGTCCAGTTTTGAAATTGCAAATCAGGGTTTAAATATTCTTAGAAGGCGTTTCAGGGACAATGTGTATACAAACAAGTAAATAGAACACAACAGTAGGGTAAAATTAGACAAATTATGTATAGATGCACAAGTTAAAAACAATTAAAAGACGAAGATACTGAAGAATACAAACAAATCATTAAAATTCCATATTCTGAAGGATTTAGAGCTTTTAAGAAGAGTATTTGTGTTAGGGTTCAAAATATACATATGAACACTTTTGATAAAATTTTATAAAGGAAAATTTTTACATAATTCTTTTAGTAAAATTATTAATTTCAAACAAAATAATATTTAGTTTAACAAAACTTGGAATTAAAAATTATAAATGTTTGTTTTACTTCATCAAAAATTATAAATATTTTAGTCTTTGTTTTACTTCATCAATTTTCAAGGCTGATGAAAATTACTATATAAACAGCAGCAAATCTAGTTTTATTTTGCCCAAAAATATCTGCAAGAAATTTACTCAAGGAAGAAGTCTCTGTAACAAGTAACGTAAATACAAAACTTATTTTATTTTTATTTTATTCTTTTAAAATATTGATAAACCATAAGTATCATGTATGGGAGAAAAAGGTTTATTCTAAAAAGTACAATATCGTTCGTTTTGGGAGATTCACTGTTTTTACTGTAATCTATTAACTCTAAGGTGCTCTAAGGTAATCTATTAGCTAAGGTGATCGCGACCGTTGCTATGGTAACCGCGACCGTTGCTATGGCGATCGCGACCGTTGCTAGGGAACCGTCGACCAATCAGAAGCGTTGGTAAGGTGATCGCGACCGTTGCCATGGTAACCGTGCGCGATAACTGCTTACGTTGTCATGGCAACCACGGTAACTAAGGGCGACCCCCCCGGGGGGGTCTGGTGTCGAACATACATTTTTCCCCTACTAATGATAAGAAGACGGAGACATGAAATAAGTTACGAATTGCAACTCGACAATGGTAAAATACTAATAAGAAATGTATAATTGAAATTTCCAATTTAGCACTTCCCTATGCTGTCAAAGCTGGCATCTGTATCCAGAATAAATTGTTTCTTGAAATCTGGGAAGCTCAGTATTGGTGCCATTATCAGTGCTTCCTTCATGTCCTTAAACGCTATTTCGCATGCATCCGTCCAGATTAATTTTTCTTTATTTAAACCACACATTTCTTCTAATACTTTGGCTTTCTTTGTATATTCTTTAATAAACCTTCTATAATAGTTGCAAATTCCAAAAAGTCTTCTCAAATTCTTAATACATTTCGGCCTTAGGAAATTCTCTATCAATGCAATCGTTTCTGGATTTGTCCTTATCCTTGGTCATTTATTATGTGTCCCAGAAATTTTAAATATGTTGTTAATGGATGTGTTGAAGTGTCTTATTAGTAGAGATTCACAAAACTGTTGTTCGTAATGTGAATGAAATCCCTTTTGTAGAACAGAAAACTCATCTTTTGAAATGGATGACGTTCTACCCTTACAACATAACCAATGATCAAGAACCTTACTCGATCGACTCATTCGCAACTGCTCACTAATCCGGGTTATGAGATGACGATTTGTCTCTCCGATGTGAGTGGGCCTCCCATCTCTGTAATGGTATTGAGCCTAAGGCTCTTTAGAGGGTCCACCCAAACTAAAGTCCTTAAGGGCCCCCCAATAGGCCTCCTATGGGCTCAGTGGCCTTCCGCCTCTGAATTGAATTGTCCTCTTGCAGTCTTGTAATCGGCTGGCAGTCGGAATTGTAGGTGTGTCTCTTCGGCATCGTCTTTCGGTTGTATCCTTGGCATACTCACAGTTGCGTCCGGCAACTGATTATTGGATTGATTTGGTGTCGGCTCTTCCTCGTTCCCTTCTTCCAAGTTTTCTTCTCTCTGGGCGTTGGATGTAGGTGCTTCTTGATGATTCTTCTGAATATGAATCCTTAGGAAACCAGCGGTCTTGTATTCCCTCGGATAGTGTTGACACTGATATTTTTCTTTCTTCTGACGTGGCTGGGCTTTCTTCTCTCTCTTCTTCCGCGGGATTGGCTCTGCTCCTTCGTGATCTCTTCTGAGATGCCTGTTTAACTCCTTCACTTCCGCATATTCTTTGTAACAGGCATCCATCGGACAGCTGTGTTCTTTCAGACGAGGTAGCACTAGTCTTAGTGTTTGCTCGTCCCCGCTTCTTTGGATTCTCTTCAGTCGGAATACTTTCTCGATCTTTCCATCCATCTTCAGTAAGTTTTCTTGCAGAACGTCTCTTAAATTCACCGAAACTGTACTCGGCTCCAAAGAGCCAGTGAGCATCCACTCTGAGACATTCTACCAGATGTTGCTTTCTCCGACCGCTGATCTTCTTTCCTCCGATGAGTTCACAACCACTGATCTGCTTGACGTTCTCAGGGTATTCACCTAAATCGACCTTGGTATTGTGTACGATTCTTCTCCGCGCGATGATATCTATTGGACTTTGCAGTCCAATAGATATATCATCCATCCTGATCCTTTCGGTTTTCTAAATCCCCAAAGTTCGCCGATTACATAGATTGTGAAATGCTTTAAGCTTTTTCACGTGTACTTCATTTGTCCTCCAATTTTCACAGCTGTAGTAAACCACCGGGAATACACAGCTGCTAATTATGTTCTTCTTATTCCGGAGAGACAATTTGTTGTTCTTCAACACTGGTCTGATCGTCCGTAATTTCGCTGCTCCTTTCTGAATTCTGTATTTGATGTCCGTACCTGAGCTTCCTCCACTTTCAATTATCGATCCCAGGTAGCAGAATTCGCCCACCCATTCTATTCCGGCATTCAGCTCGCCTCTTGCCGTAATGTACTTTGCTCCATTGAGATTCAGGATCTTTGTTTTCCAAATGTTGATTTTGAGCCCCATATTCAAGAACACAGTGTTGAGACACGTGAAATTCCGTTCGATATTTCCATAATCTTCGTCCAATAAGCACAGGTCGTCTGCATAAGCAAGTTTGTTCACGGTCAGTTCTTCCCCATCGTATTTTAGTTTCACACCACCTGATAGTCCTTCTTTGATCGCGGTCTTAATTGCATGATCAAAGACAAGGTTGAATAGTAGAGGACCCAATACGAAACCCTGACGGACTCCTTTGTCCATACTGAATTTATCCTTTCCAATGCTTCCAGTGAAACCTTCATGAAATTTCATGATGATACTTAGCATCCGATCCTGTATTCCAATTTCTTGAAGGCAATCCCAGAGAACTTTCCTGGGTACGCTGTCAAATGCCTTTTCAAGGTCGTTAAAAATAGCAAATACTTTTATGTTCCGGTATCTGGCCTCTTCTTGTATCTTTCGTAAGATACCAATCGCGTGCGCTGTGCTTCTGTTTTGTCTGAAACCAAATTGTCAGTCGTCCAGTATCCTTTCGAGATGTGGCAGTAATCTATTTGCGATGATTCGGGCCATGATCTTTCCTCCTTCATCAAGTAGGAATATGACTCTATAATTATTCAATTCCTTCTTGGAAGCCTTTCTTTTGTATAGGATGTACTCTCCGATGTACGAGTTTTGACACCAATGACAATTAAATTTATATACCAGATTAGATTGCAAACCACAAACTGTTTTCGATTTGTTTGAGAGGAAATTTTGAATTTTGGATGTGACAGAAACTACTTATTGTTCTACAAATACTCTTCTTAAAAGCTCTAAATCCTTCAGTATATGTTATTTTAATTATTTGTTTGTATTCTTCAATATTTGCTTCTTTTGATTGTTTTTTAATTATAAATTAAAAAAGAATTAAAATATTTTATAAATTGTTTATTTTTAAAACAATTTTTATTTTAAAATAAATTTTAATTGATTCTGATATTATTTTAAAGTTTCAGTTTTGAGAAGTGTAATAAGAATTCGATTGTTTAGGTAAATGTCGGCGAATTGATTATTAAATGGAAATTAAAATTTACTGGAAAAAATTATTTTGTGCTAATACAAAGTTTGTCAGTTATAAATCCTTATTCAAATATCGAAAATGATATCGGAGCAACTGATATTCACTTGAAGATATTCTACGAGAAATGTTTAAGTCAAACTTAAAACTGCTGATACAGGAGATCAACTGAAGAGACATATTTACATGTTACACATTTTACCACACTATCACACAATAAACGTTACAAGAGAAATATACGTTATCTCTCGAAATTTTATTTTAAATGATAATTTTTGTCTAAAATTATAAAACTAATTAACCTGATTGTAGCTCATTCATCTGAACTGTATCTAAAAAAACTCTGTATTAATTACAATAAAAATATCAAAGGAAAATAGATACAATAATTAAAATATAAACCTTTGAAATTATAGCCAATATAATTTTATTTAAACAATATCAAAATTTTTATTAATACTATGAATTTTCTAACAATTCTATTTTAAATAAAAATAAAACCTTCATTTGTTGAGATTGGTGAATATTCTGAAGAAATAGTAAAAACAAATTAAAATTTATTATAATTATAAAAATTGTGAATGTTAGGAACGACATTGGTCGCATAAATGTCTCCTGTTTCTTCAGACATTCAAATAACAAAAGAGATAAGCTTGGATCCAAATAATTTATTTATCGACAACTTTTTGTATTACCCACAAAATTTCTGTTTATTTAAACAACTGAATTTATTTGAGGATATTTTAGTATTTCTATTTTTAACCGTTTCTTATAAATATGGATATGGATATAGATATATATATATTTAATAATATCAATAATTATTTAAATGTTGAGAATTAAAATATCTTATAAATTATACTTACAAATCTTACAGTGAATAAATTTTAAAAATAATGGCATTTAAAAAACAAAAGATGCATGATTTTAAAAAATATTTTGTTGTGATTATTCGTATGTTGGTTTTATTCTTATCTTTAAATCACTCATTTTTGACTTTTTATTGCTATTTTTTGTGAAATGATTTATTTTGTTTGCAGAAACTTTAAATTAATAGAAAACTCATAACAAATTGCTTGAGAGTGGCGTTTAAAAATTAATTTTAGGATCACGAGACCTTATTAGCAAAGATACACAATACACTCTTTTCCAATACTATAGAAATACTTGAACAGGCCATTTGTCAGTTTGCGGCTTTTTGAGCCAAGAATGTAGTTTCCTAAAGAGGATGACCAGTGGCTGTGGATTGGACGATACCGTGGGTTAGCGTGTCATGAATATCGTTAAGAAATTGGAAAAGCGATTTGAGAGCGAATACCCAGTGACCGGTTAATTGGATATACCTGACTCCAGACAAGGAAGAGTGTGCTGAGACACAAGCTCCATCGCCACCAATATCTCTGAATCTTAGGGGAAACAGTTATTAAAGATGCTTCGTTTTTGTTCAAGGAGGACGATGCCAACTTTGCAGAACTTGAAGCACCAAACATAGCCATAAAAGCGGCAGTGGAATGTAGCTCCAATGATCTGAAAATCATGACAAACTCCCCTACAGTTTTTGAATGGATGATAAACGGAATTTTTTACTGGTTAGATTACCAGTCAGATAGTAAGAGCGAGTTGAATGCAGGACGTTTCACGTTTTCGGGGTTGAGATTGACACATAATTATTGTTTTTCTGATATTTATATTACAAATAAAAGGTTCTAAAAGAAGTCAAATCAAGTTGAGAAGTGTCCGATCTTTACTGATCAGCATTTCTCTATGAATCTCTCTTCCGCACACATATTTCCCATTCCATCTTTCTAAATGCCTCAAGATTTAATGATTCATATTTTCCATTTGCTTTTAAAATCGTCTTTACTTTCTTTTCTTTAGACATTTAATTTTTCTTCCCTTGAGGGTGGCTCAAACATTCGCTCGGTGAACATCGCTCTAAAGGTGGTGTTTAATGAATTTATCTTTGCATGGGCTACTGATAGAAAATTTCGCCACCAACCGGGGAACGAAAATTCAGAAGTTATTGATGTTAATGGGCGTTGAGGTCCGTTTTCGTTAGCAAAATGGGCAGAGGGGGAACTCAGTGTGGTGATTGTGATTGGATTTTCACAATTGACGTTGTTTTCGGATTATTCGAATTTGATGGTTTATGGGATCTGCAAGGTGAATTGACTCAATCGGTTATTGGAATTGGATTGTTGTTAGAATTTGCAACTAGATTGACTCGATTGTTTTTGAATTGGATTGTGTTTATACGGATAAGAATTAGGAATTATAATAATTGCTGGTTAATTATTTTCAAACTTTTCACACGTCCCGAATAATTGTGAATATTCAAACAAAATAAAATTTCGAATCTAATTATTTTTTTAGTTAAAAAATTTATCATTAAAATTATTTTATTGAGGAACTATGTTTTTTCTTAAGTTTTCCTAATGTTAAACCGGAATTTCTTATTTTAATTTATTCTTTATTTAGTTATTAAATTTAATTTTCTATATTAAAATTTTATTTAAATTAATTTACTTAATCTCCTTTATACTTATTTATTCTAACTCCCAAATTTCCTTCTAATTAATTACTAACACTAACAAATGGATTTTGGCGATAAATTGAATTTAAGAAGAATAAATTTGTATCATTTTCAGGAAGAAATTTTTGTATGAAATTATTAAAGCTAATTTTGAGTCAAACATATTTGAAAATTAAAAATAGTCATTGATCGTACGAGTTCTATAAATATGCTGACCAGTAAAGACAAATTAAATAGTTTCGGGAAAGTTTTAGTACTACCCCATGTTCAAACTATGAACAGAATAAAGCCATTTTTCCTTTTATTTAGTAGAGGTTCATAAACATGTGTAACAATATATTTTTCAATTTATAAAACTTCAAAATATTAAAAACTGCATTAATAAAAAACACGTATCAATTACATAATTTGTTTTTAATAAAAATTATAAATATTATATTATTATCAATAGTATTAGGTTGATGCATATGTTTTTAGCCCATTTTTAATACTTTTATCAAAAAATTTCTAAAGGTACTACAAAATATTAATCGGTGAAGTATTCGCCGTTACAAGCAATTACTTTTATCCATCTTTCCGGTAATTTTCTCATTCCATCGGTGAAAAACTTTTCTGTTTTCGATACCATGAATTCATCGATGCAATTTCGCACATCACTTTCTTGTTTGAATCGCTTACCAGCCAGAGTATATTGTAGAGAGCGAAACAAATGAAAATTGGATGGAGCAATGTCCTGAGAATACGCAGGATGCAGTAAAACGTCCCATCCTAGTTCCAAAATTTTATTTTTCGTCGCTTTCGCAACATGTGGTGTAGCGTTATCGTGGAGTAGGATGTTTTTTTCATCGAATGTCTATGTTGCGGCCACAACTCTTTGATTTTTTCTCTTAGTTTCAACAAATGTCCACTGTAACGCTGTGCCGTAATTGTTTCTCCGGGTTTAAGTAACTCATAATAGAGGACTCCATTCATGTCCCACCATATGTAGAGCAACGATTTCTTGCTATGAAGATTAGGTTTTGGCGTTGAAGTTGAAGGTTGACCCGCATCTACCTATGATCTTTTACGCTGTGGGTTTTTGAAATACACGTATTTTTTGTCCCCAGTGACAATTCTCCACAAAAACGATTTACTGCGGTGACGTGAAAGAAGTACAACGCACAAATTTAGTCTTTGTGCAATATTTGCATGAGATAACTAGTGCGGAACCCAATGTCAAACTTTCAAAACTTTTCCCATTGCCGTAAGTCTTCGTTGTACCGTTGATTGAGCGATTTAAAGGATCTTAGTCATATCTCTTGTCACCAGGGTTGAATCTTCTTTAAGTAATGCCTCCAATTCCAAATCTTCAGTTTCTTTAGGGCTTCCGCTTCACTGCTTCTCCTCTAAGTCGTACTGACCATTTCTGAACTTCTTGAACCAGTTCTTGACCGTGGCATATGAAACAGTATCAGTTCCATAGACTTGTGTAATTTGATCCAATGTTTCGGCGGTGTTTTTTCCTAAATTAAACATGAAAAGCATGCAATGTCGAAGATGAATTTTGTTTATTTTTAAACATATTAGAAAATACGAGCATTTATTTTTAAAATCAATTAAATCATTTAGTTATATTTCTTTTATAATAAATGAAGGGTTAAAAACTTATGCATCAACCTAATATATATATATATATATACATTGTATTCACTATTGAAGTATATTGTATTTAAACTCTTGCACCTTTAATGTTTTCTTCCTGTCATTTTTCGTAATCATATTTGTTGGTTTCGGTAGAGTGGAGACAACAAGGCTAGATAGGTGGGAGAAGGACAATTTGAACTCCCCGTCCGGAGGTTTTCCTCAAATGAACGTCCAAAATACGGCTCATAATTTACTTGAATGTCATTAAAGTCATCGATGAGATAAGGAATCTCATTAATTCGCTCTTTTATCATTACAATTCTTTTCTCTTTGCCAATTTACATAGAAATAAATTTTTTTGTTCGAACCGACAAAATGATCAGATTAACACAATGTACATAATTTTTATTTCCAAACCATAACAACAATTTGTTGTAAAAAAATTCTTTTTTTCATAAATTCATCGTTTAAATAACGTACATGAAAATTATTACCTTTCTACGAAAATTTTATTTACCAAATAATTAAATTATGCATTTAAACAAATACAATTTTTTTCTCAATTTATTATTTCTACAATTTCCCTATTTTTTGTTTCACTTTTAAATTTTCAATATATTCTTTTTTGTTAAAAAAGAAACATCTGAAGTGGACAACAGAACAATGGTGGAGAGTTCTCCTAACTGATGAATGTCGTGTAGGGTTTCGAAGTAATGATTGTGTCAGTGTCTGGCTTCGTCAAGGGGAACGTCGCCACAGCGACTGCATAAAAACCAGGGGAATCAACCGCCGGTCTATCACATGTAGGGGTGGAATTACTTCAACCGGTTTATTGAAAAACGTAATAAAACAATAAAACACTTTTGTCCACCCAGTGTATTAAGAAATGTATTTTTAAGTTTTATAATTATATTAAAATAGAAAAGTACCTTCTATTGATGTTTTCTTTTTATAAAATACTAAAATATATAAAAAAACATTTAATATAATTGCCTAATCTCTAAATGAAACTTTCTGTTAAATCAAAATTAAAAATGTGAAATAAAAAATTAAAGTCAACAATTTTAAACAAAATATTTCTTCAAAATATTTCTATTAAAACCAAATAAAAACTATTTTCATATGGTAAGACATTTAATAAATTTAATTTCCTTATTATAGACATAATGTAACGGATAACTTCTACTTGTATCACTACTCATTTTATAAATAATATTTTAGTGATAATATTTTAATCATAATAATATCGTTATTACAATTTTTTAATGTGCAAATTTGAATGAAGAATCCTACCAGAAATTGAGAAAAAAACAGAGAGGAGATTCTCAGAAGTCTTCGTAAATAAAAACTAACACGAATATATTATTTGAAATCTGATATAGAAAGAAAGCCAAATCATGATGGGTACAGTGCTTTTTGGCGCCGATTATTTTGGTCACGTAACTTTGACTGAGGAATATTTTTCATATTTTATTATAAAAATGTTTAGACTAATAATAAAGAATTTGCAACATATACTTGTTTATGATAATCAAATTCATAATGTCTTAAAAATGTATTACTTATTTAATTATAAAAAATGCTTTGATAATAATATTTTTGTTATGGAAAAAGGTTTTCAGGTGTTAAAATTCAGGGTAGCTTTTTTCATTTAGGTCATAATGTGTAGAGTGTTAATAATTGAAACCATGAATTTACTTTGAAAATGAAAATACAATATAATAAAATAAATAGAAAAATGCACTATGGCCGTGGAAAATCGATCGTTATCAACGACATTTTATCGATAGATTAATTTTCCATAGAGTTTAAAGGATATGCGAAATCAAACAAACCGAATCATTCAAAAGTTATACGGATCGATATAATTACAAAAAATGTTTGGAAAACTTCGAAGAAAATTAAAGTTTTAGAATCGAAAAATTAATTTAATAAAAAATTGGCTCAGCAAAATCAAATCGCCAAAAGTTCACTGCGTAACCCTGCTTCCTCCGTCCGATTATTATGGCAACCTGAGGGTTGGGTGGAACAACAAGCGACATAAATTCGTTTTTCTATCGCGTTATTATTCTAACGGAATTATCGATTTTAATCGTTACAAATTTAGAATAAAATTATCATTTGACTCTCATGAGATTATTTCTACAATCAAGATGTTGAATCTAACTTGATCGCATTAACTTCTACAGAGCTACCTTACCATTGTCCCACTGGTTAGTTTATTAATTTTATTATTAAAATATTATTAATAATTAACTAAAATAAAAATAAATGTAAATGTAAAATAACTAAATTATCTAAATAAGTTTCATTCTATCATCACTATTTAGTAATAAATCACTAAACTTAATAAAGCTTATTCAAATAACATTTTAATTACAAAGTTCATTTATTAAAATGAGAAATAAACTATTATTATTATTAAAAGATTATTAATAATTAACTAAAATAAATGTAAATTTAAATTAAATTACTTCAGTACTATTTTCCTTTTTCTAAGTAACAAATTATTAAACCTTATCACAATATAAGAAATCTGATTGTAATGAAATCTTAATCACAAAATACATTTATAAAATAAACAGTTTATACACAAACTGTCTATGATTTAATAATTGTCGCTAAAAATTAATTTTAATTTTGACTCCATAAAATGATTACTAGAGTAGGTTACATTAATTATAGAGCATTACATGAGGACCAGTTCACTTTCTCCGGCGTTACTTCTCTCGAAAACCGCCGTCGTCGATGTCGTTATAACAATCGGTTGATAATCAAATAAGATTGCAAAAATGAAATTGCAAAAATAACGACAGTACATAAAATTATATCATAAAGTTTAATGTTATTCAATTTTATTGTATAACATTATATAAGTCTTTTTTAATGTTGCAATATTATGTAACAGTACATTAAAACAATCATAAAGCAAAATTATGATTGCTTTTACTGTTATTAAATGTGCACGTTATGTTATAAAATGAAATGCACTGTAACATATTACTTAATTTAAAGTTGAGAAATATATTATACAATTTCCAAGCCATTAGTATAATTTACCAAACCAATAGTATAATTTTCCAAATCATTAATATAATTTTCCATATCATTAGCATATTTTAAAAAATATATATTTTATAAAAAAAATTATAAAAATAAAAACATAAAAAAGAATATATTTTAATGGATATGCAAGAATCCATAGCAGAATAGATAATGAGAAAATCCTTTCTACCTCTGGATTGACTATGAAAATCTTATCTCCTATTCGCATATGCTTAATTCAATAGAAAATGTTTTTTCAAAGATTAAGACATGTGTATGAAGTTTGCTTGGGTCCGGTTTGGGTTGTGAAAAAACTCTACGAAGTCTAATAATGGAAGCAGTTGGTGAGGTTACCGAGGGTGATTGCAGTTATTATATGATGTGGACAGTAGGGAATATTGCAAGAGCGGTTACTGGAGAACGATATTTTGATTAAAATATATTTTAAAATGTTTATTAGTTTATTAGTTGTGCATTTTGTGATGTAATAATAAATGATATTGTGGTGATGTAATTCTCACCACATTCAATAATATTGAACTTCAGTGTTGTCACATCTCATGACATCATTAGAGTTCAAATTCCGGTGATTTCATAAGTCATGACGTTACCGGAATATGCAATTGGAAGATCAATTTCAATTGCATCAACTGACCCCGGGGCATAGCAATATAATATTGCCTTAATATAAAAGAGGAAGATTTTCGAGTTTAATTGGTTGGAAAATCCCAATCAATATTTCATCTAATAAATTTTGTTATCTAGTTAGCGTTCTTTACCGATATATTTTGAATATTCTTAATTTATTTGATATTATCAAATAATATATCTAGTTTTATATTTATTATTATTATTTTTTTATTCAGTTTTATATTATGTAAGATATTATATTACACAACTTTGTCAAATTTTAATGTTAATCATATGATATTATTATATCAATAATGATTCACATAACTGTCTCTCTCATTATTCTTACTTTCTTTTGAAGCGATTTTCATACAATCTATATTATTTATACTAAAAGAATATATAAATAAATATTATAGATATTCAGAAAGAGATTTACATATATTTAGAATGGTGTACCAAATTATATTATAATAATAAGATAAATATATTTAAATTTTTTTTTATATTCTCAATGACAAATTCTCAACTTAAATTGAAAATAATATATAATGTTTTTTTAAATATTTAACATATGCTACTGATTTCGAAAACTAAACTAATGATTTTTTTAAATTATACTAATGGCTTGGAAATGGTATAATATTGGTATATGTTAAATTGAATAAATTAAAATTAACGGTAAAATAAATTTCAGCGAAATAAATTATATTAAAATAAACTGAGATAACCCACCAGAATAAATCATGGAAAAGCAAACTAAAACAACTCATGGGAATTATACCAGAACCAAACAATTCGCAAAATAAATAATATTACAGTAAATCAACTTTACACAACGTACATATCTCACCATACATAAAAATAATAAAAAAAACAATTAATAAATTGGTAATTAAAACATCGCATTTAAACATCAAACGCTGTAATAAATAATAAACAAATAAAGTTATGATAAAATTACAAAAAAAATAAAATTCAACAAATACAATCGCCGGTGACCAGCGATCATGCCTCGTACTCTGGATTGCTGAATGTTTATATTGCAAGTTCGGGTCGTCTCTACCGTCACTTGTCAAATCAACTTGGTTAGGTTCAGAATCTCTCGTATAATTGGATTCGTATAATATGGAATCATCAATTACAAATTTCCGAGAGAAGTCTAGACACTTTGTGATGATATGACTTTGAAAATTGTGACTAAAACGAGGCAAATTCGGTGCTCATGGAATACCGACAAACAGTTCTGTTTAGTCTGACCGAACCTGAAGTGTCCGAGACTGTAGGCCTAATAAACAGAACAAAACAGAGATAAGCAACGGTAAAAATCGGACTCTAGGATTTTGATGGCACATCGTCATTCTGAATCAGGCCACCATCTTGTCTACGCACGATCAGATGGTTCGGTCGTAAATAAAATTAGCAAAACAGCGTACCATGTTCCACCCCGACATTCCAATAACAAATTATATCAATCGAAAAAAGAAAAATTCAAATTTTATTTTGTGCGTTTACACAAGTGCTTTGTGTTCGTATATTAATTTCTATTTATTAGGTGTACAAGTATGAAATGCGGATTAAATTTTGAAAAGAAATACGTTAAAAACAAAAGAACGATAAAAAAAGATTTATTCAAAATATGGTCCATTACTAATGATACATTTGTCCCATCTATATCTCAAATTGTGGATACCTCGCCAGTAAAAGTCTTCCTTTTTTCCATGAACTTTTTTCCATCGACCCATTTTTGCACATTTTCGTAAGAATCAAAGCGCTGCTGAACAAGTGCGTGACCCATCGATGCAAACAAATGGTAATCTGAAGGAGCCAAGTCTGGTGAATAAGCCGCATGA
>MQRK01212312.1:54850-68409 GCA_001938485.1 Girardia tigrina | reverse complement strand
GGGGGGGGGGTCTCTGAGCCCGAACATACATTTTTCCCCTACTGGTAAGCAACCCATCTCAGGTAAAGCGAAACGAGATACATCCAGGAAAATAATCTGCTATTGTTAAAAATTTCGTGAGAAGAAGTTATAGACCCTGAAGAAAAAAAAATCAATTAAAAGTGAGCCCGAAATTAATAAAGTTACCTGTAGGACTATCCGTCGCAACTAGGAGGCCAGCAGACCCTCCCGGTATAGCCCCTTGTGAGGACAATCCCTGGATGAAATCTACAAGACCCATATGTGCTCCCCTGAAGAGATATAACCCTATAAAGAATTAGAAATTAATTAATGAAAACAAAGTCTAATTAAAAGAACTTACCATGAGTCAACAGTAAGTCTAATAATAAACATCAGCTGACGCCTCCACTCGAGTCATCCACACACAAACAGCGGCACACCGACACCAATTCCTATAATAAAATAAAAGTTTCAAATTTTGAAAAAATAATTTTAAGACACACTTACCAGGATTGACCAATCGCATCACGGAAAACTCCAGATAGTCGGTTGTCATCAAACGATTGGCCAGGAGGAATCGACAGGGTTGTACCACCCTAGTATAAAAGAAAGGCCATTTTTTGAACAAGCGCACATCGAAAATTATCGTTATATTCACACGTAAAGCAGACACAGCCAAACGACCATTACTACCAGTACGACCATATAGCAACAGAAACGACAATAGTGCTAGCACCTTCGAAGGCAAATTTTGAGAAATCGGAGAAGAATTCCGAGATCCGACTTTCAAACGAGCGAAGGTATATCGACGAACCGACCTATACGAACTGACAACGTGCTTCGACTGAACGACGCACCGACGAACGAGAGTAGCCTTCAGATACTGACTTCGACTTCGAACAACCTCCGAGTATTGAATTATTACACTTATATTTTGTTGAATTTCTTTTATTTCTTTATTGTAATATTTCTGAATTCGTAAAAAACATGTATAACATTGTAAATTCGTTATTTATTTTATAAGTAATTTACCTAGAAAGAATCTTTTCTAGTAAGGTATATTAGAGTCGCCGCCGCCATCGCTCCTCAGTAGAAATTCCCCAAGGAAATTCACAACTAATCGAATCGTCAGATATTGATAGCGACCATACGGTCCCGATCATTGTCGACGTGGTTTCGATATCGATTGAATCCTTCATTCGAGATAATCGCAACGAGTCGATCCGCGACTGGATAAGGCCACAGGACCGCTTGGATCGCACTATGTAACGCCCAAATTAAAGAATCTCCATTGTATATAGAAAGGATAATTCTTTTATGTAATCGTTTTGAAACTGTAATTCGACTATAAGATTAAAATAGAACATTAAAACAATAAAAATTTGGACCGAAATTGTTTCGTATTTATTTTGTTAATATTATGACGAAAGCATAGTAAACTACATTTACGAATGATAATAAAGAATTTTTTTGTATTTTCTAGAGGATCTTAATAGTAAAGTGTAATTACGAATATTAACTACTTAAATTATTTTGAATGAAATTATGTCTATGTCATATTTTGTCGAGAAGTTAACAAAAGTCCAATTGAATAAATTTTGAAGAAGAATCCAATTGAGCTAAATCTTATCCTAGTTTAAATATTTAGGTTTATCCAGATTTTATTTGTCGAAATCAATTAACGATTTAATTTTAACTTTTATCACTAAAATTTTCTGCGGAATTAATTCCAGTATTGTTAGTTTACCGTTTTATTTTTTAAAGAAAAGTTATTTTATTCAGTTGATTAAAGTTACTGAGTTAGAATCCGTTTTATGAATAAAGTTAACCAACAAATTACTTTAAGAGGTTATGAAAGCGTTCTTGAGTATCTTATTTATGACAATGTGAGTATTATATGAGAATTACTAATAGTGCAGTTCGGGTATACTACATAATTTTGCTATAATAACCATTTATGAGTACGACTAAATAGATACGATACTGATTCAAAGTTAATGATATTAATGAGGCTCCTATAGCTACAGGGATGTAAAACAGGTTGAATGATAGAAATAAGTATTAAGGGGCCATCTGCCGATGTACAGACTACGTAAATAAATTAATAACGATGAGTTAGGAATATTGTAGGGAAATACCAAATCGTGACAATGAATGATCCTGTTATTCCACAATGCCACAAGTCTACGGAACATTACATGACAGTGCTATAAGTCACAGAAACAACTCAACGATGCCGCAAGTTTAATAAAACACATACATAACAGTGCAACAAGTTTTACAACACACAAAGATAATGATTCTGAATACAATACCTAGATCATCCCCGAGCGACGCTTTGCTAGGTTGGTGGCCCATAGCTCATCACATCTTTATTCGAACCCGCAGGGCCTTCAGACTCGGCACTGCTAGTCAGATGTCGAGCGAGAAGAGGCGTCCGACCCGTTACATAGACAAACATAAATAAATCTCAAAATTGATGTTGGGTTGTGATTGACCCTTAACAATCACTGGGGGCTCAAGAGTCAACAGAAATGTTATAACTCGAACGGGTCATGACACATCAAATTATTAAAAATACATCCAATTTAAATTATACCAAAAAATATTTAACTTAATTTTAATTGATAAATTAAAAATATGAACTTATAAAATGATTATTTAAATTCTGTTCGAATAGTCAATCACTTTAAATTTAAATAAAAAAATACCAATTCCATCTGGGTTGGAGAATAACAATTCTAAATTCAATATACTTAAATCAACATACAGCCTCACTACATTTACATATTCAAGCAATTTAAAATATTCCTCACAAAGTCGATTATTAAATTATGGATATTAAGTAAAGTTAATTACTTACCGCGGACTTTAATCAAATATTTCTTCAAAAATTACATCTCGTGTATTAAATCCATTGGCCGGGTGTACATTTCTAATGTGAGTTAGATAACAATATATTTGGTCGTTTACGAAGTCGACATTGTAGTTTCCCAGAAATAGAGCACCACTAAACAATAACAAAGTTTATTTAAGTGCAACACAAAAAATTAAATTCTGTTTTCATGCTTTTTATCACGTATTTAAACAAATTTAATTTCGAATATTTAACAACATTATTCCATCCCTGCCAAAAATCAGGTATCCATTTCGTAATCTCTGAGCCACAGTGGTTCTCTTCTCTCTCGGTTGCTTCTGCGTTGCTCGTCATGATTTTTTTAGTCTATGATCTCTTCAACACTCGAATCTCGAACCCAATCAAACTCCCAATCTATTTCGGACTCGTTTAAAATACTGTCTATCATAGCAAACGTCTCCTGACCAATATCTCACTCATTCCGGTTACTTTTATTCGACTTCTTAATTTTTCAATTTGTTTTTAATGCCCTTTTGGCAACATCTTTTTTTAATTGATTTTTTAACCTTTATTTATTTTTTTTGTAAATTATAAATAATATCAAACAACGATCATTTTAACCTTCCCGTAACCATGGTGGTAAAAATGACACCTTGTTAATCTGTGTCAATTTTTTTAATTATCCTATTAAATGTTATCACATCAAATCAACGTAATTACAAATTAGTAAGTCTGTAAGTATGTAGATGATAAGATAATTTAAAGCATATTTGGCACGGATTAACAAGGAGGCATTTTTACTACCATGGATTCGGGAAAGTTAATGTATTTGTTCTAAAACATTATCCTTTATTTGAACTAATTTTCTTTCGCTTCATTGATGAAGTCTTTATTACTCGTACAAAGATAATGAGGTTTTGATTCTTAATTTTTACTACAATCTATGACATCCCCAACCGGCTACCTGAAACGATTTTCGGAAACTCGGCTGATTGCATGCGGAATTGTTAGAGGAATTTCTAAAGGGAAAGCATGGGGCTGGAATCGGAGTAGACTCATTATCGTAAATTTTTGGAACTGGAGAATCAACTATACTGTGGATTTTTGATTAACCATGAGAATAACGATTTGTCTCCAGTAACTGTTTACGTTTCTCTCCAGCTGATTTTAATTTCCTATATTTCTCGCCCCCCCCTTTTACAATCAAACATACGTATTATATTAATTAGGTATTATATTGTGTATTATGTTTTATATACCATTAGCATTTCAATTTCAATTTTTTGAGAAACTGCAAAAAAGCATAAAAGTTCAAATTAAAAATTATGTTTGTTGTTTGACCCATGAATCTTAATACGGATAATACAACTTTAAGAAACAACAAAAAGAACAGGACGATATCAAAAGAGCAACGACTGACCCTTATTCGTCTTGTTGAAGATCAATGATTAAACACAAAAGAAGCCGCACTAACCCTTGGTATTAATATCAATACCGCAAATGTCATCATTACAAACACGAGACTGCTCAATATTTTTGAAAACAAGAAAAAGGGTGGGTGTAGAAACACAAAATGCATTCCCGAAATTTTAAATTTTATGGAAACTCTTATTTGCGAAAATTCCCAGGCAACCTTAAAAAATTTAAAGTGCAGAGTTCAAGAAGATCTTGGAGTATCTTTATCGTTGTCAATAATTACCAACGAGCCTTAAAGATTACAACAAAAATGGCTCATCGAGAGCTAGACAGAGTTAATATCCCTGCCTCAGTAGAGAAAAGAAAAGAGTATACAATATGGTTTAACAATCATTTTATGGGAAATTACGAAAAATTATATTTTATTTATGAATCATCGTTTAATGTTCAAACCCGAAGATCACACGCAAGATCTAGAAAGGGAACCGAACACGCGTCATAATTCCGACAGTCAAGGGCAGATTAGCAGTGCTAATTGCAAGTATATGCAATAGAAAAATGACTTATTGAAAAGTCATAACTAGTTCGACTGTCAACTCAAATGTGTTTGAAATTTATTTTCGAGAGCTTTGTACACATTTAAGAGATATTGAAAGAGTGCCATATGCAACATTTATTCTTAATAATGCTAAGGTTTACAGTCGAAATTGTCTTGCAGCAATAACAATGATTTTGGATATTCCTTTTATTTTTTGTCATCCTACTTCTTCGATTCACATGGGGGCCGATATCGTAGTCAAACCAAAAAAATAAAAAAAATCGTGAAACAAAATTGAGGAAGAATGACAATCAGGAATGATATTCAAAATCACCAACGAGATAAATCAAAAATCATTGGAAAGAAATTTGGATAATTGTGTCAAATGATGTACTGGCGAAAAAAAAGAGAATTAAAAACGAAAAGGGAACATTCAAGAATCAATTTGAAAGAACCAAAGATGAAATTTTATTACAATATTCATGATTGGAAACATTTATGAATTATTTGTCATGATTCATATTAGTAACATTGTTGTAACTTCTTGTCTTATTTCGTCGTTGTACATTGCGTCTTTATCGCAAACTTTTCTATATCAGAAATTCTTTGGAATTATTTAAAAAAAGCAAAAATTTAAATTATTAAAACAAGTGGAAAAAAATTAATTAAATATGAAGAAAATTAGAAATTTAAAAAAATGCCAAATAGCACAAAAAATGAGAAAAATATCAATTAAGAATTTTTTTATGAAATTTGTGTACGTGATAACAATTTAAAAAATTTGTATAAATAGATTAATTTGTTTGTAAAATTTTGGGAGAATTTGATTTGTGAAATTTATGTTGCAAATAATAAAAATTTGGCGCGGAGAGTTTTTTTTATTTGATTCATGTTTTGCATGGCGAATTTCACGGAGAGGAATTATATCAATGTTGGTCGAAATTATGCAGTCGAAAAGTAGAAGAGTTTTTCAGTCGCTCTTGATCATTGTGTTGGGGTTACAATTTTATTTAAATATAATAATAAAAATAAAAAAAAAATGATGATTTACCCACTCCTGGGGTATCCTCGGGAATGGAGCATAATCAATGCTCCATTCCTCCGGACATTCCCGGAGTCGGGCATATTCTTACTTTTTTTTAAAAAATCAAAAATCAAAAATAAAAATGAAAAACTGGGGCTTTTAGCCCGTTGACAATTTTCGGGGATTAATCCCCTGCTGTTGCCAATTAATCTGACGTTAATGGGCATTGGTCTCCCATTAACGTCAGCTGGCAAAAAGATTAATGGGCTTTTGCCCGATCTATTAAAAAAATGATTTCAAAAAATAAAAATAATTTTTATTTAATATATATATTTTTTTTTTATATTATGTTATATTTTATATAGGTAGCTCTAGTATAAATAGAGCGATATTTTTTATTTATCTAAGAGGAAGAAGAGGAAGAAATAAAACTGAAAATTTTGAAAAAATCCAAGCACGAATTATTTCCTGTATAGGAATTTTAGAATAAACTTATGCTGTATAGCGTTTAATATTCTCGCCTCCAATTACTCAAGTTGTATAAACCCTTGTGCAAGATTGTAATTGTAATTTGAAATAAAGATTTATTGAAGAAGTTTTGTTATTTACTGGAGTCAAGAGTTCATCGTGAATAAACGTTGGGTCAGTTAATTGAGCGTCGAACACCCAATAAAAATCCTTCTGATCTTTGTGTTCAGATTCAATTCGAACTAAATACCCAACAATTGTAATGAAATTATCGAACTTGATCCAAAGAATTGCACGTGTTGTGCTGAAGTTGGTGCTGTGCCTTTCGAAAGAGGAGAATATGCGCGATGTATACAGATATACGCGATAATATACAGATTGTTCAGGATATTTTTCTTATATTGTTTACAACATGACAAATAGTGCAGCAGGTCTCGAATATATACATCATTAAATGTTTCTCGTTGTTTTTGTTAGTGTTCTTATGTGTATTTATGTTGATTGAAATTTAATCCGATTTAAGAAAAAAATAAACATTAATAAAAAATGCTATACAGCATTAATTGTTTTTTTTATTTTGTTTGGGTGTGTCTTATTTTGACTGAAAATTTAATTTGATTTGCAAAAAATTGAAATTGAAATGCATAAAAATTGAAATTCAAAAATTAAATTGAAATGCAAATGGTATATTATGTATTATATTATGTATTATTTATTATTTTAATCATAAAATTTCATAACAACGACTTGGTCGTTAGGAAATAAAAATAAATTTAAAACGATCCATTAATCGATAACAAATTAATATATAACAATTAATTATTTATTTAACTTACTTGCTGTCGAAATTATTCTTGACAATTCATTTTGGATTCCGCCATCGCCATTCAGAATAGTTAATCAAGGCAAGCCCAAATCAAATACGGATCTTAAAAATTTAATTTCTAAATGCCAATAATGTCAATCGATTGACCCAACTTCGATAAAATGAAAAGAGGGAACGCTGAATGTAAGTGAAATTTGAACGAGATTAGCTATAGATGTTACGAAATATAATCCGATGAAGTATTTGAGTATCATCGATTGTGGTACGTCACGTTTCGCAATTTGGAAGCTGATTAGATCGGAGGGTGCTGATTCGATTATCTCGGGAACTTGTCAAAACTGAATCTGCAGGTTATAAAAAGTTCGGTAAATGGAAACCGATGAGCTCTGGGGGTGGCTATCACGCTCAACCTGTTGCTCTGTGATCACTATTTTCTTTTGAAATTATATTATCTAAAGAAGTTTGATCTTTCAATGAACGAACCAGTCTTGAAGACAAATTATGACCTATGGATTTGTACTGATGAGTTAATAAACGATTTCTTTAATGTTTTTTATTAATTCATTATTTTGAAAACAAAAAGTCAGAAATAAATTGATTATTAAACATAAAATTTGATTTATAAAATTTTAAAAACATTTTGCTTTGAATAAATAATTTATTTATGAAGTATTGAATTTTATATTTCAGTTTTTCCGTCCCCTTCATTTGGTATTAAAACTTAGATGTAAATCTCAAGTAATTTTATTCTGTGTAATAAAAAAAATAAATTAAAATACAAATAGTAATTGAAAAAGTAATTAAAAACCAAAGGAAAACGTAAAGGAAAAATAAAATAAAGAATATCAATTTATATATTGATGGATGTTGTTTACAAGAATAAAATCATAAGACTCAGCGGAAGTTTCTGAATATATAATTCTATTTTCATAAAAAATAAATAAAATATATCAATTTCACTCAGAATTTTATAAAAATAAATTCTAAGAAAATAAAAACTCGAGCAGACTCAAAAAAGATTTCGGTCACTACTTTCACTGCTTTTTAATTATGTTTTTCTCTTTTTTCCTTTAACTTATTTACATGTTAGTTACAAGTTAATAGTTTTATAATTTTCATTAAAAAAATTATAAAACTATTAATAATTTTATAATTTACTATAAATCCATCGTTTACTTCCAACACTTCCATTCTATATATAATTGAAAGAAAATATCCGATTAATTGTTTTATTTATTTTTTAAATTTTAGTACAATAAATATAAAATTCCCTCCTCCCAATTTCAATTTGCAACAAAATTAAAAAAAAATATAATTAATGTAATTAATTTATAATTTGAATATAATAACGAATGTGTAATTAATTTACTTAACAAAATATAGATAGTATCAACGGTTTTTATTATTTTCTCTGACAGAAGCTTCTTCGACTCTGCCGCCCTTTCGTCGAGCCTGCGACTTTCTACAAATAGATAAATATAGATAGATTAATAGTACTTGATAAGATGCCAGTGTATAGCTGGGTCTAATATTACAAATAAATTGTGATTACCCATTTATAATTTACCCCATCGACTTTGTATTCTTTGAAACTTCAGTAAATATAAAATTTTGAGAACACCGCTATTGTACACTCTTTCTTGTTTAAGATTTGCAAAGACCTAACTTCTTCATTATTAAAATTATGAGAAACACTTCTAACATTTATTGAACAATTCGATCGGCAATTGCTGGTAAAATCACTTTATAATTCCACGGGGAATATATATTTCTTAAACCGTTGCAAAACAACATATATTTTAACAAACTTTTGTCTCTTAAAGTGTTTTTAAAACAGTTTTGACATTTATATAGACTATAATTTTGGACTTACGATATGATTCAAGTGATTTGTGTTTTCCTTCTGTGGACCCTGTCTGAATGAATGAATGTCTGAGCTACTTTCAATCCACAAATTTTCATTACAAATTGTTTGAGTTAGTTTAGTTAATATTTCTTCTTTTTGATGTTTTTCTTTTGTTGGTAGATATTCAGTTGAAAAAGTAATAAGAAAATAACTCTAATATGTTAATTAACTATTACAATTATTCAGTCCGATTCTAAGGTTGCCCCGAAGACCGAACGGAGATAGCAGAGGTACGTATAAAGTAATGGAGCTGGAACTCGTTGTGTTGGTGCCATTTTGTATTGTAGTTTAGAGAGTTCATTAAAGATATAAAAATTTCAGTCTTTGAAAATAATCTTTTAATCGTAACAATAGACTTCAAAGTTCAATAGAGAATAATAATTTGCCTCAAATTAAATCGTGCTAATAAAAAAGGTTCAATTGTTCAATCGACAATAAAATTGATTCAACAACCAGAACACAAATCACTAAATCGCAATCGAAATTAGAAAATTAAAATTTTCGATCATAAACAGCAAACAATTGCAATGATAAAATTCAAAATTAATTCAATTTATAAAAGGTTTAAATTCATACAAAAAAATCGTAAACTGTGAAATTTCGTAATAATAAAAAATTAATTTTCACTCTGGCAAACTACTTGCTCTGATTAGCTAGCCAATCTCTCCAGCCAATTTCTCTCTCTTCATATTTCGGTAGCAAAGAACACTCTCTCTCAATCAAATACCGGTGTGGCATAAAATTTCCCTCCATCCATGAATTTTTTTAAAATATTTACTCCCATGTCACGAGATATTTTAAAACATTTCCCTCCAGCAACATAATTTTATGCATAAAATTTCCCCTCACCTTAAAATCTTTCCCTCCACTTGTTATATTTCTATTTTAAAGTAGATTTACTGTGCATAACATTTCACTAACACTACAGTTTAACCTACCCGATTTTATGATCTACCTTCCATATAAATTGCCTCCCAAATAAAATGTTACCGTATATTAAGGGAGATAGAAAAGCGTAAAAATATTGAATGAGGTTTTTGAATGACGACTTTTTCAAATATTTTATTCTTGTCTTTATTTTAAAAGTCATTCTTTGTACTGCAGGATGATACGAGAATATTAGAAATGAAAGCCTGCTTGAGATCGAAGAAACAATGTGGAGACATTATTTGGCTAGAACATATAGTCCATTTCGGATATTCTTACTGGTTCTCAATCACAGTATACGATTCTTCGAAATGTGGTCAACATACCCGTGCCCAACAGTATGACAGAACATGCATCAGCTAAAATCACGCGGCTGAATTGGAGGCGGAGTTGTAGAAATGGAAGATAAGGGAGTACCTAGTAGAGTGGGAAGGCCTGCTGTAGCATAAGTAGTCCCTTAGGGCAGTTGTACAATAGGCAAAAGAAAATGTCCAATCAGTGTTTAGATATCAGAAAATTAACGATACTATTGAGATTCAGAGTGCAGGAAGTCTAGTGTGTGCAAAAACTCAGAGGTTGGCGTAAGTTAGTAATTAACGATTTGCAACTAGCATACTTGCTAATCAAAGTGGATCAATCACTATGGTTTTATCGGGCAGTGCATCATTAGGTATGGTCCTGATATTTAACACGGCTAAGATTAGGGTTGAGTGTCACGCCAAACGTCATGTAGAGAGTACTGCAGCATGTACTGGAACCGGATCCAGTAGTTCATGCTAATTCAGACGGGTATTACATACCGCCAAGGCGCAAGTAGATTGATTTATGGCTTGGTTCTGGATGGAAAATCCCTGGTGTCACTTGACGGTGACTCTATTTTCTACCTAGCGATGAAAGAATCTGCAAATTGGATTTTATTATGCCATCATGATGACAGTATCCCAAAACTTCAGACTGTATAACCAACTGGAATCTATTTTAATGGACCAGTCGTTTGATAGGCCACTATCCAGTTTGCAAATGGTTGCGGCCGGCATGTAGTGTGATCAAACAAATCACGGATGATGGAAGTTTGGATACCGAAGTGGTACTGCATGTACTTGCAATAGCACAGCAATTGGTCGAGGGAGTTAAAAAAGAGGATCAGGTTCATGTCATCTTGGAAATACCAAAAGTTGAAAAGGAAGGGGTGGGGTGTGAAGCTATCTCAATATCAGTTTAGGTATGCGCCAAAGATTAATGCTGACAGCAAAACTGCAAATTGTGGCAGTGACAGTAGCAGTAGAGGACCAGAGTGAATCCGTTGACGGTCTAAAATAAATAAATAACTAATAAATAACTCCACCATCTAGGAGTTAAACGCCCAAGCGGCAACGGCATCATAAAGCACAGTTACCGAATTCTGAAAGCTCTGAGAGATCTGAAAGTGGGTAAAATGGTTACCTATTATACTGCTTCACTAAACGCAGTCGAAGTAATCCCGGAATCAACAGTTTTCCCTCAGAAGTGAAGATTGTTATTGCCCAAAGATTTGCATTGATACATCGGAAACGCGGCATTGAATATCAAATCAGGATTCTATAGTCGGCGAGGAGCTAATAGTCAGGGACCAGGTTTTTGTAAAACCAATTTCCATATACTTGCATGTAACAATAGAGGCATGAAACAATAATCGAAGTTCCATCCATTTATCGAGTGGAAGTAAATAGAATGCTCAAATTAGTCACGAGCGGTGGGGCACCCAAAAATGGCCCAGGTCCGGCCGCAGCAGGACGGAAACGAGATTACGTATGTTTCGCAAGTAGTTACGGTCGGTGGGATAAGACTCGGTGAAACAGAACCAGATGGAGCAGAAAAACACTTAAATGTAATTCCCGAAGAAAGTCCTCATAGAATTATTAAAAGACCAGCTCGATTTGATGATTTCAAATGTTGCGACCACGTCAAAGCACAAAAGTCTCAATGTGTTTGTGCGTCTTGAGCACAGGGAAATATAAATTAAGTGTTAAATTAAAAACTGTGTTTCTTTGAATATTGTGAATTACACTGGTGAATTGAAATAAGAATAAATTATGTTATAAATAAAATTTCTTAAGTTTCTAACCATTCTTAGATAAAATAAAAACGAAGTGAGTCTTTAAAGATTTCGAATAACAATTAACGATTTGAATCTGAATCGAAAGACTGTCTTCAGGATAAGAAAGAAGAACATTGAAATATAAATAAGAATACACAATTATAAATTAAGATTTTAATTTTGGAATTCCGAAACATCAATAAATCTATATTTTTGTACTCAAAAGATTAAAAAGGTTTTAGAAAACTTGAAAAGTCATGTAGATGGTGTGGTGCTCTGATTTTTTAGAGATAAAGATACACTTTAATAAATCAAATTTTAGTTACAGTGCGTTTCAAAAGTCTGTTCGCACCCATTGAAATTTTGATTTATGCTATTTATTAATTTTTTTAATTTGTTTAAATGCTTTAATTTAAATAATTTTAGTAAATTTAAAATTGAAATATCAAGAACATCTTATTTTAAGATGAATTAATTAAATGTTTATCTTTTAGATTCAATGACAACTCGAAATATACATATAAGGGTTAGGATTATTATTGTAGAATTAATGAACGAGGGTCATTCAACGGGTCGGATACAAGAAATTATGAAGGTTAGACATGGTATTATTGTTTCAAAGCGTGGCATTCAAAAAAATGTACATAAGTTCAAGACATTAGGTACATATGAAGATAAAAAACGTAGTGGACGACCTTCAAAATTACCAAAACATTCTGAAAGAATTATTCGCCGTATATGCTTGAAAAATAGGCGCATGTCGATAAATAAAATAACAGGAGCTTTCAATGCAGCTGGCTATACTTTTAAGAGACCAACTAAACAAGTGGATTGTGGAAAATGACCTCTTACACCCACTCCAGAAAAGTCTAGGTCCTCATGATGGCTGTGCTGAACACAACTTTGTCATCCGGGTCATCCTAGATAAATATTACTATCAATTAAAAGGAGCCGAATTCCACGCGACAATGCTAGACAATGCTGACGCATTTGGCTCAGTGTCGGTGGAAATCATCCTTAAATTGCTAGGAAGAATGGGTGTAGGAGCAGACTCGTGTGACCTGATACGACAGCTATACAGGGACTGCTCATCGGCATACAAATGCGACAACACGGTGACCAAACAAATTCCGATTTTGGTGGGAGTCACTCAAGGATGCCCACTATCAATGCTGCTATTCAACATTGCTATAAACCCTGTCCTATTGGAATTGGACCAACAGTCTTATGGCGGTATGTTGATAGCCAATCACCGTGTGAGCTGCTTGGCCTATGCTGATGACCTTGTGTTGCTGGCTGATAATCAGGATCATATGCAAAAAATGGTCAATAAGGCGGTCGACATTACCAACATTTTAGGTATTAAATTCAGACCTTCCAAATGTTCACGAATAGCTATCCCACATAATCCAAACAATAGGATCCAAATCTATGGAAACGCTATCCCCGAAATTACGGAGGGTGAATTCGTTGTATATTTGGGAGGTCACTTTTCAGAAAATATTAAGTTAGCACCAGTA
>MQRK01212312.1:37462-54259 GCA_001938485.1 Girardia tigrina | reverse complement strand
AGATCAAATTTGCCATCCACAAAATCAAAGAACTGCACCAGATCTCAGCTAGTCTGGTGCAGAATGAGAGAGGCATTTGTCTACACCTTCACCAATCACTGGTGTGGAAGAGGAGACTACCCAATGGTGAATATGAAACTTTCCGGGACGACACGCATGAAAACATACTCCTCACCCCCCTCCTAAAATCCAGTGTGTCCAAGACACTAAGAAGACTAGTGAAAAAATCTTGGACGCACAAATGGAATGTCCAAAACAGTGCTGGTCGATTTTCAAGAAGCCTGCAATCGACGATTAGCTTTCACAGCGCTGCCTATGGGGGGGAGCTCAACTATGCTGAGTGGTATTTTTACCACAAAGCATTTACATACACGGTGCCAGTCAACTTCCGACCAGGAATCACCAAGAATGGAGGTCATTGTCGCCGATGCCCTCACGATAAAGAAACATTGGCTCACGTGCTGACCGACTGTAATTATAGTGGGGATTTCAGAAACTATAGGCATAACTCGGTCCTGTAGTGTATTGGAGAGCAAATCACTCAGTATTTGGATTGCAAGGTAGATATAAATACTGAGTGCCAATATGCCCCATCACAGGACCGAGTCGACTTACAGGTATTCGTCCCACGATCAAAGATCCTATACCTAATTGATGTTAAGTGCCCATTTGACACAGTGAAAAACATCAAACACAGCAATGAAAAGAATCTCGACCATTATGAGATTCTTGCCAATGCTTGTAAGGCGGCAATGCCCGAAACAACAGTGACAGTGTTTACTCTCCAAGTAGGATGCCTTGGGACGTGGCCAAAGAGGAGCACGGATATCTTAACAACGCTGAAGATCCCGCAGAAGGTGATAAGAAAAATTGCGATTGGATGCTCAATATCCAACATCAAGTATTCAGCCGCACAATGGTCTTATCAATGGGATGGAATAGTCCCAAGCGGGATACAAAGAGTCAGCAAAATAAATGTGGAATGCTACGACGGACCTCAAGACAGCATGTTAATGATGGAAGAAGCCGATTACGCACATATTGTCCCTGAGGACGTCGAAGACTTTGATCCAGCCGCCCTGGATGCACTCATACAATCTTTCAGTCATAGAGAAAGAGTGCAACATGGGGGAACTTTTCTGATTGAGGATCAAACTCAAGATGACTCATCCGATGATGAATTACTCCCAAGACTTTTTAGATCTAGGATTGGAGATTCATCAGAAGATGTAAATAACTCATCATGGGAGGAGGAACCCACCTCCAATGATGAGTTACTAGTGCAATAAGCGAAGTGTCGGGTCCGGCGGAAACGATCACCCAATTGAAGGGTGCGGGAGGAGGCCATTAGCGAAAGAACCCCTGTGGAATCCAGGGCCGGTGCTGATGATTCCTTTGGGTTGATGTATGCGGCGAATTTATTTTTGTAAAAACCGGGCACTTTTGCTCACTGAAAAAAAATGTATCACGAAGTATAGTGAATAGAATTTTGATAAAGTACGGCTTAAAAAAGTCATTATGCTGTTTGCAAGCCTTTATTGAATGGAAAGCAACGAAAAAGAAGAGTTGAATGGACTCGGGATAAACAAAATTGGGACATTGATAAGTGGTCGAATGTAGTTTTTAGCGATGAATCTATGTTCCGCACGTATAGCCACACTCGTAGCGAAATCGTTAAAAGGTTTGACAATGAAAGGCTTAGTGACATTTGTACTAAGAAGGTCCTCCAACACGGTGCCCAAGTTCATGTATGGAGATCTTTCTCCAGATTTGGTGTTGGTATCTTAAAACGGATAAACGGGAATTTAAATTCGAAGAACTATCAAGACCTAATTGTCAATAACATAGACATTACAGGGCAATGCTTGGTATTCCCTCTTCTAAATTTTATATTTCAGCAAGACAATGCGCCTTGCCATTGATCAGCATCAACAGTGTCTTTTTTGAAAACAAAGAAGATAAATATTCTTGATTGGCCTGCCAACTCACCAGATGTAAATCCAATTGAGAATTTGTTGGGTATTATAAAGAGAAAAATAAATAATATGGATACTTTGAATTCAGAAAAAATGTGGATAGAAATACAAAAGTTATGGTACAACATATTAAGTTCTTTATATCGCCGACTTGTCGATTCGATGCCGCGAAGAGTGTCTTCAATCATCAAGATGAAAGGATACCACACAAAATATTAAAAATAACATTTTTATTTGTAAATATAATATTTACTTCCACTTCATCGTCTTTTTACTTAGGACATTTGTATAAGTGATGATTTTTATGGGTGCGAACAGACTTTTTGAACGCACTGTACATGCAAAACAAAGAAAAAAATAAAAAATAACAATATAAAATGTAGTTCTTTGAACGCATGTACAAAAACACGTTTTTGAAAAACGAAAAATACGTCAGAGTGTTCATCTTTTTTCTTATTATTTCTAATGCTGATGTGTTTATCTGTTGAAATAAGGATTATTGTAAATATGTACGAGAATTTGAAGAAAAATCATGACAAGTTGTAACGAACGGCTCAAACCGTTGCTGCCCTAACGAATGACAAAGAGATTCTAGTGGTTTCCTCGCAATCGACCGCATATACCATTCGAAAATGATCCTTGTTGGTTAAATTCGCTGACTCAGTCCTAACAATCCCCAATGAGTTGAGGCCTTCGATCCGAACACTACAGTACAATGACTTCATACAACAGACGGGACGAGCTCTACGACTGTTTGGATCAGACGAGGCTTCATGCAGTGCATTGTGTTTCGGTACACAGAGGGAACATAGTGTTTATTTTTATTCGCTTTTTATCATAAGACAAAATAATGTTAAATAAAATTGTTTCAAACAAATTTTCCTATGAAAACATTTGTAAATTGTGTAAGATCAAAGTTTCGATTAAACATTAATTGACTGAAGTATGGGGAAAATGGGCATTGTGTCCACAACCGCCCCAGGGGTAGCCCGCTGCCATGGCAACTGTTCCGATTACCATGGTAACGGTTCAGATCACCTTAGCAACGGTCGCGAAAACCCTAGTAACGGTTACGGCACACTTGGTAACAGTAATCAAAGTCTTAGTTACCATAGCAACGGTAACGAATGGACGTTTTTCATTTGCAACGGTTACAGTGAT
This sequence comes from Girardia tigrina, assembly GCA_001938485.1. NCBI lineage: Eukaryota > Metazoa > Platyhelminthes > Tricladida > Dugesiidae > Girardia > Girardia tigrina. Next base: position 51,122 of record MQRK01212312.1, on the reverse strand, counting down.
TCAAAGCTGTTGTAAAAATGGTAACGGTTACCATATCCATAAAAACAGTGACCCTTTCCTTAGCAACCGTAGAAAAAAGTGCTAATCGACTGCTGCACAGTGCATAGATGCTCTAATCGACACTTTAAAAGTGCTAATCGATAGTGCACGTTGTGTCGCACATCTTTAAGGTGCTAGCATATTGCTTTTTAAGTTGCACATGTGCAAAAGTGCAAAAATTAATACATATCATTTTTTAAAAGTACTAGTGTCAAAAATCAATATTATGTGTTTGATGCATATTTTGATTCTCTACTAAATGTGTAATTAGAATTTGCATATATTGATTACTTTTGCCTATAATTAACATAATGTGCAAATTTACACAAAATGTACATCGATTTTAGGCCTAAGCAGAGGTACAAAAAAGAAAAATATCAAAAATGTGCTCATACACTTTAATAGTAACCCATATACGTATATTCAGATTTCACATCAATCACAAGTACGACGGTTACCGTAACCAAGATACATAATTTTTTATATTATATGTAAAATCTACATTTATCAAACTCCTATTGTACTTAAAACGTGCATAGACATTATACCTAACATGTATATGATCTGCTAAAGTAGATGAGCCTAGACATCAACTATCAAAACACCTTGGTTACCGTAACCATGTTACTATCTTCATGCATTTGCTATGCATCCATCATGTCAACATATTGCTTAGTAACCATTTTATAGTATATATCATTATTATTTATAATAAAAGTTGTTGTTTACAAGGTTTTGAATGAATACATGTATAACATGACTATTTTCAACAAAACATTTATTTAAATAGCATGTACAGCTGTAACATATATGTACAATGTTTAATATACACAAGATTTTGAATGAAGAAGATACAACAATATATTTGAAACACAACTTACGTAATAAACATTGTAAACAAAATATAGTCAAAACACGTGTAACAAAATCCTTATAGTTTAAATCTCTCAAACCGGTGATTACAATTTTCCCAGAACGAGAAACATTTATACATATTGGATTCAAACAAGTTAATCTCATAGAAGGAAACGTTTCAGGTTCATAATGATTCGGAGTAGTCATTTTCAAAGCATTGATATTTATGGGATCACCATAATCACGAGTCACTGTAATAAATTGTATACTGACATTGGTGAGATTGAATGGTAAAGTGGATGGATCAATTGGTAGTTTACAGCCCGTTATTCGACATTTTCCGTTTCGGAAGAGTATAATGGTATACTCTAGCAAGTATAAAACACATTGGTACGGGTTAGTACCAAAATGGAGGTCTTTCAGACAATCTTGAGTAAATCCTTTATAATTAATATTACGCAGTATTTGTTAAAAATGAATGTCACTGTATCCATCATAATTCGAATTCCCGCCTTGTGTCTATTTATTAATAGTGATTCATTAAAACAAATTAATAACAAGTGTTTGTTTTATTATATTAAAAGTAATATATAAATAATATTATTATGATATGTTTTGTTTTAATGTATCAAATAAAATAAATATAATAAACATTATAAGATATCGCAACATCAAGACATTTTGTCATTATTTCAAAATCCGTTAGACAAATCAAGTTGCTCCTGCTAAAATGAAGTTGAAGTTTAAAACCTTTAATGAACTTAACCAGGTAACTGAAGAAAAGAAGATTGATGATGAGACAATTAATAGACCTAACCAATTAACTGAAGAGATAAATGCTGATCAACCTAATCTAGTCGAACCAGTCAGACCAGTAGGGCGGCCTAGACTAATCAGGCTGCTTAGGCTAGTTGGACAACCAATAGTAGCCCTGGCTAGCCGGGCTAGCCTAGACACTCAAACAGCCAAGGATATTCAAGTGCCAATTGTTGAAGCCCTGGTTAATCAGACTAAACAAGTTAGTTATTTTCAACCAAAACAAAGATATGCTCCACAAAAATCTTCCTCACCATGGGTTTCTACTTCAACAGCATATAGATGATATCAAATTAACTTGTTGAAATATCCGAAATCAATTAAATTGAGGGATCCGGTATATGTTAGAAAGAGCAAATTTAGCTACCATGTAAAGGACATTAGTGATCGCATTTATGATCTTTTGAATATTTACCTACAAGAAGTTGGAACAAGACCAGATGGAAAGCTGAGTGAACATCGAGAACAATATTTTCGATCAGATGATGGGTTAAAATTCAGAGATTTTATGGGTCATGAAAAACCAACAATGGACTTGTCTAATTATACTATGGCATTTATCAAAATATGCATACAAGGTAGAAAAGAAAGAAATGGAGAAAATAATCAAATATGGAAATTGTCAGAAATTCGTTGTATTTAATTGTTGATGCAAGTTGTATTGTTGTGTTAATAAATCTTGTAATAATTTAGTCTTGATTTTATATAAAATAGATTAATACATTTGTTAAAATGGATATAGAAACACAAATAAAACATGAATTAGAGATAGTAAAGCTGAATTTAGAAATGAATGGAGAATTGTTGCATTTTGGTATAGTATAGATTAACTTGAATTATTATCATCACGTTAATAAATATTTTACATATTACTTTCTGAAACGATTATTTGATTAACCTTTAATTGAATTAAAACGTAACAAGATTATAAAGAACATTTATTTATTTACATATGTACAATATATACAAGTGGATCATTCACAAGAAATAATATCCGTGAGGTAATATACTTATTCCATCTGTCAAAATATGTCGTTTATCGTCGAACCAGTCTAGGATTTTCTTCCGCATCATTACTGTGGAGACTTGATGTCCTCTTGATTGGATCCTTCGCATTTCAGAAATTATATTGATTTGTTCCCGCAGCACTCTCATATAATTATGGAATCCGATTTGGTTTGCTAACATTGCCCGTTGAACTACCTTTGCCATCTTTTTGATCTTTCCATTCACATCAATGACATACATCTTAGACCGTAGTGCCAGGAATCTAGAGATGATTTGACAATTGACTTCATCCTTAAACTTTCCAAGGACCTTTTTATTTGATGTTTAATAATTTGGATGGTCCTTTGAATAGTCTGAGATATCCATATGTTGAACCATTTGAAAAACTCCGCAAACAGATCTTCTGTATGAATCTGATAGACAAAGCTATCAGTATCCATATACATTAGCTGTAAATCCCGGAATTTAAGGACCATGATGTCATAGTGGAAGTCGTACATCAAGGCCTTGGATAGATCAAGGATTGACATCCCCACACATATCGGCTTATCAAACTCCAGGGATGTCTTCAGCATATGTATACTCACAAGATTTTCAGTGTATATAATACTACTGTGGAAGTTTGATTTGGCAATGAGCTTCTTTGCTCGCTTCAAATCACACACCAGTTCCATGTTGATTCTGTTGCGGATATTCTCCATCATTTTGCCAAAAACGCTGTTATTGTACAGTTTGAACTGATCCTTTTCAAAGTCGTTTTTGGCATTGGTCATCAGATTGGTGTTAAAGTCAATATATGGCTTAAGCCATTTTTAATAACTAAACTGAAGAACCCAATGGATCTTTGTGATTATGAGACATTTCCTTATAGCTTGTTGGACATTGATGTAATGGGCTACATATTTTTGTTTATTTTCTAAGTGACAGAGCAGCTTCTTATGTTTTCCTTTAGGAGCACATTTGCTCTCAGGCAGAAAAGGCAGCTACTCATGTCTTGTATGGATGGATTTTGGATATTCAACTACCACATCCAATATGTAGCCCACATCTCCATTAGGGTTCAGTTTTTCTATCGTGATGTCTTCAGGTTGATCCACCCATTTGAAATTGTCATGGTAATGGAGCACTCATTGCCCATCCATATAAATTATTAGCATCCAAGAATGTTATGTAGGAGGATGCCTTGGATGGATCATAATTTTTCATGTATTATTGTTTGCCTCACCATACCGTTCCAGCATGAGGATCATGTCATAATCTTTCAGGATTTGAATCCTTATGCCTGTATATTTCAGCATTGCTGCCCAACTCATACTTGGTGATGTAAAGAAATGAGTTGGATCCAACTTGTGGCTCTTAAGTGTCACATCCCGAAAGCTCTCAAAAACATCCGTAAGAAGCAGCACATCTGTTTGGAGGTATACATCACTATATCTCCCAAGTGTTTGGCATTTGAAAGCTTGCCAGATATTTTGTGCATCAGTATCACTAATGTCGGTGTCATTAAGCTTGTTGTAAAATGCCTCTTTTGCTGGCAATATTGTTTCATCCAGCGATCTCCATGATCTTATATAGTTATAAGGAAATACTCCTTTCCTTTTGACTAAGTCAAATGAATTTGGGAAGAACTTTTTAGTTTCCTTCAGTTCAGCTGCAGGAATATTCTTGACAAGGCTGTCCAGCGATGATGATATGAATCGGAAACTATCGATGAATCGTAGCTTAATTCTACCCACATGCTTGGTAAATGTGATGTATTTTTCCTTACTATTTAGAATAACGTATATATACCCACTGATTTTTCCAGTTCTCTTATTATGAAATGGGAGTTATATCCACTAAGATTGTGGAATACAACAGGAACATTTGTAGATGTTTTATATCGCAAATTGCAGTTATTACATGCTGCTCCTCGATATTTTCCAGTAAAATGACAATGGTCTTTGACTTTGTGATTGTCATTTGTGAATGGTTTTTCACACAAGTAGCATTGTGTTGCCTTTCTCCATCCACACTTTTCTTGCCATGTAATTATCATGTTGAACTTGTGTTGCTGCAACATGTCTTCAATTCTGTGGGCATAACTATCCATACGTTTCATAAAATATTCTGCTGTATCTGGCCCTCTGTATAGGAATGCCTCACTGTCAATACCAAATGCATACATACAATATGATGATAGCTCATGATACTGGTATGATGTCGTACTGCTAAGTTATGGATCCGGATTGCATGTTTTAACTGGGCTTAGAATGGCTTCAAAGTCACAATATATGATAATGGGCACTTTCTGCATCTTTTCATATTCTTTGAATTCGATATAATCTTCCTTTGATAATTCCACTCTGATGCAATGATTGTTATTGTAATAAGCATTGTGCTCTTCCAACTTAATTGCCGCATCATCTCCATTAAAATGTGTAAAGAATCGTTTACAAATCTCGATACTTCCATGATGTTTCGATATTTGGGATCTTAGAAGGCGCTCAAAGTTTTTGATCCATATAAAATGCCTCTTTTCTCCATCATCTGGCAATAGCAAATCCAGATGATCTCCTATTTTTTCCTTACATACAAGTAAGGGATAAAATGTTTCATTTTCCAAACCAAAGTTATTGATTGAAACATTGTTGTGGCTTCAAAATTTAGTGACTTCTTCCAGGTTCGGTGAGAATTTTATGCAGTTGAAGTTATATGGATGCTGCAGATTGTTGTATATCCATACTAGTGATGCATGGTTCTGATCCTCAACAAATTTTGACAGCAAAGCATACTTGAAGCACATGCTGTCATTATTGTAAACATTGACGCATGCCTTTTTATTAGCTATCCATTCAGGAAGCGGTATGTAGGACCTGCCTCTCATTGTGGAGTATTTATGAACATGAATTATCAATTGGTTAACGTATGCAAGAGTCCATCCACTCTTCTTTTCTTTGCTCTCATCAGCTTCCTTCATTATCTTGGCATATTCTTCATTGAGCCACTCCAAAATATCATCGGATTCTAACATTGGTCTATTTTTGGTCTTGAAGGCTCTATTTGACACATCATCATCAACATTGGTGAATGTTGCCTCCAATTTAAGGTTGACTTTGATAGCCTTGAAATCAAACATGTTGTCTTGTAGAATCTCCATGGTTTCCTTCTTGGAATATTCCAGAAACTCGTGGAGACTTGAAACCTTGCTGTCTAGGTTAGCCTGGGGAGCCTTGATAACATATTAACGTACCTTCTTATTCAATGAAGCTTTATGAATTGGTCCTGTCTTGAACTTTTTTATGGAACATTTATGATATTTGTATCATTTGCACGTTTTGATGGAATATTTGCAGCCTTGGCAGCATTTGAAACATGTATCTCCATTGGAACATTTGTAGCATTTACACGTTTTAAGGGAACTTTTATCGTATTTGTTAGATTCTTCTCAATTTGGACATTTAACACATTCTTCTCAATTGGAACATTCGAAAAATTTAGTGATGCGAGAACTTGGTACGTTGATAATTGGAAGATAGTCTTCCTGGACTTTATTGAAAAGTCCCACAAATGGTTCTTGTGGCTATCATAAAATTGATGATAGTCACCACTACTTGCATTTTGACATACTGGATAAATGTAATACTCACATCTATTGAACACATATCCATAGTAACACTGCATTGTATCATGATAAATTTGTGGATTGTGAACATTTGCCATGCAGCATCTGTATAATGAACATTGTTGAATTTTCATAGGAATTTTCTCTTGAAACATCTTCGACATTTTCTTTGAATATATGCTTTTTCGATTTGGTGGAAGGAACTACATGTTGTTTATAGTCATTGTAAAATTCTTCAAAACTAGTTTTGTACATTGCCTCTTGTGAAGAGAAATTGTATTTGTAGTATTGGGATAAATTTGAATTTTAAAAAAAATATTTTTTAACGGAACTGAAAAAAAAACTCACCATTTTCTTAACAGGATTTTGAAATAATGACAGGTGTCTCATTAGAAATTTAAAATATTGATTAAAATTCAAATTTTAAATTCAAATTTCGTTAACATAATGAATGCAACTCGTTGACATGATGGATGCATAACAAATGCATGAAGATAGTAACATGGTTACGGTAACCAAGGTGATATGATATTTGATGTCTAGGCTCATCTACTTTAGCAGATCATGTACATGTTAGGCACGTTTTACATGTCTATGCACGTTTTAAGTAGGATAGGAGTTTTATAAATGTAGATTTTACATATAATATAAAAAATTATGTATCTTGGTTACGGTAACCATGGTACTTGTGATTGTTGATGTCTAGGCTGGGCTACATTAAACGATTCATGAGGTATTGTTTGATGACAAGCAACATACATATTACATATGGGTTTCAGGTATATACGAAAAAAGCACTATGCACCGATTTTAAGCACTTTTTTGAGAATTTCAGAAATGTTCGAAAAAATGGATATTTCAGCACCTTTTCGAAAATGTAGATGTGGAATCTGAATGTACGTATATGAATTACTATTAAAGTGTATGAGCACATTTTTGATATTCAGCTTTCTTGTACCTCTGCCTAGGCCTAAAATCGATGTGCATTTTGTGTAAATTTGTACATTATGTTAATTATAGGCAAAAGTAATCAATATATGAAAATTCTAATTGCACATTTAGTTAGAGAATCAAACATATGAGCATCAAACACATGATATCGATTTTTGACACTAGTTTTTAAAAATTATATGTATTGATTTTTGCACTTTTGCACATGTGTAATTAAAAATGTGCGGCACAATGTGCACTATCGATTAGCACTTTTAAAGTATCGGTTAAAACATCTATGCACTATGCAGCGATCGATTAGCACTTTTTTCTACGGTTGCTAAGGAAAGGGTCACTGTTGATATGGATTCGGTAACTGTTACCATTTTTACAACAACCTTGAATCACTGTATCCGTTGCTAATGAAAAACACCCCTTGGTTACCGTTGCTATGGTAACTAAGACCTTGGTTACCGTTACCAAGTGAGCCGTAACCGTTACTAGGGTGATCGTGACGGTTGCTATGGTAACCGCAAATGTTGCCATGGCAACGGGTTACCCTCAGGGGGGTTGTAGGCAGAATGCTCATTTTCCCCTTAATGACTGAAAAATTCTATGCATTTTTTATTTATTATTATTCCTAAAAAATGTATTAAAGCGTTTCATTTTATTGAATAATATTTTTTAAAAAGGTTGCTCGTTTCTTTTGTACTCCCAATGGCCAGGATAAGATTATAAGACGTCCAGTTGAACCTGCTCGTCAGAAACTGATCCCAAAGATCAGATTTCATAGAGATAATAATTTATATTCATTTAACATTATATTTTTAAAATATAATTTCTGATTTTAGACGAAAAAAATATTTTTCCTTCTGTATCGTGAGAGTATTTTAATCGTATTTATATTCAAATTTAATGACTTATCGAAAACATTCCCCAAAAGTGACTCAATTCCGCAACGCGGATAATTAATACTCATTCTCTTCTGGTTGAATGAATCTGGCGAGTGGCGATAGATCCCGAAATTGGGAGTACCGACAGAATAATGAGGAATCGCATCCTTGCGAGGACGGAACAAAAAGAAGACGGGGAAACATTTCACGAGATATTCATTGATTCAATAAACAGCATTGGATAAAGCGGTTTTGAATACTAATTAAATAACACTATTAATATTAAAAAAACCATAATGGACAAACATTTAGATACATTATTTTTTCCCTTTGATAATCGGTAAAATAAAGTGATTATTTTATGTAATTGGATTGAATTGGTTACTGAAAATTATTGAGCATCCACAGACTGTAGCAATTAGCTAGGAACATATCTGAACAAAGCGGACCCATTAGCGAAGAATGACGACAGGTTTAACACTCACATGATGGAGCATGCAACCGGAGCATCGACAATCGTATATTTCTAGTAATTTAAAACCCATTATCATTCCTCAATTATTCTCAGCCACATTAATTCTGATAGCGAATGCATCGTGCATTCTCCCTATAATGTAATTCTAGATAAATGATTTTCTCATATTTGCAGTCAGTAAGACTATGGAATCATTAGCGATTGTTGACGACAGGAATCACATCGAGAAGTCAGCTGCGCTCGCTTACAGCAGTTTAGTTGCGTGGTAAAATTAATTTATCTCCACATAATCTCAAATAATTAGCCTACTCAATTTAATAAATGGCAGAGTCCTGAAACGTGTTTAATATTTCAATGCGGTTAATTGTTTAGTGGTTAAAAATTTTTTTTTCCAGCTCCAATATATAAATTTATTGGGACAAAGATTTACAACAAACGAGCAAAAATGCTTATATCTCATTAAGCCTCCTATATCAAATATTAGATGAGGCGAAGGAACTCTAGCAGATCGAATTCACAAATTAATTTGGTTTTATTGCCGCCCTCCAGCGAATTAATAAGCAGCAATTATACACAACATTTGCAGAAGACTGTCTGCAGGAGCGAGTGTGTGGCCGGGGAGGGGGGGTCGCGGGGATAAATGCGGCTGTGTGTCTGTGATGCCTGTTAGCTCGATGCTGGCATGTCAGCGTACTTAAGAGATTCTCACGTTGATATGAAATCAGGCTATTTTCAATTAGAACAATAGAACAACTAAGAAATAGTCTGAATCAGCTTCAACATCACCTGCTTCCTAAGAACGAGCTTGTCATTCTCTCTATTAAAGAGATAAAAAGAGATAATGAGAAGGAAGATATTACTATTATTATTAATACTATTTACCCATTTGTAATAATCGTTGCGAAGTGAATATAAATAATTATTAAACGCGACCTATCAGCATTTAGTTTGATCGTCAGCGATTATAAGTGAGACTTCTGCAATCAGTGTACACAGTTTCGTCGCGATTCCTCTATGCCTAATCATCCGTTTCAAATTGACAATTTACTTTCGAAATCGCTCGACGATGAAGGGTCCACCTTCGAAGATTCCTATCATTATTCAGGTAGATTTTCTGGGATTTTTTGCAATTTTTATAATATTTTTTTTTAATTATTTTTTTATAATTTTTATGGAAATTCTTTTTTTTTAAAAAAATATTTTTTTGTAAGAATAAATTAATTGATTAATAAGAATAAAATCGAATTGATGTGGTTCATTTGTAATTTTCGAAACATTCAATGAGTAAGTAAAGGATTTTTATGTGTGAGGGACGGAAAATGTAATTTTTTAAAAATTAAAAAAAATTTTAATAAATTTAACAAAAGAATTTTAGAATATTTAAGCAAACGTTTTTTTTAAAATTCAAAATGGTTTATTTTTTAATACATAAAATTTTTTAGTTTTATAAATAATTTGATATTTTTATTAAAATGCTTTTCTTAATGTTTAAAAAAGAAATTAATTAAATAAAAAATAATTAAAATTGGTATATTATATTTGGAATTTTGCACCCTTGAATGTGTAAGTAAAGGGTTTATGAGTGAGAGAGGAGAAATGAAAATTTTGTAGCAACAAAAGAAAATAATAAAAAAAATATTAAATGGTTTATACATTAAAATTTCAAAAGAAAAGGATAAAATATTTAGGCTTCAAAAGGGTTTACCTTATAAAAAATAAATAATTTGAATGATTTATAAATATAAAATATTTATGTTTCTCAATCCGCAGAATTAGTCAAATGCAGAGTCAGTGAAGAATACTCTTGGAATTCCAATTCTAAAAGTTGTTCACCTAACCAAAGTAATAATTCTTTGAAGCTTAAATCAAGAAGAGCAAGAACGGCCTTCACGTATGAACAGTTGGTTTCGCTGGAAAATAAATTCAAGTCCACGAGATATCTTTCTGTCTGCGAAAGACTCAACCTCGCACATTCCCTGCAGCTGACTGAGATTCAAGTAAAAATTTCTTTTATTCTATCAAATGATTAAATTTTATAATTTTTGACTCTTTGTGAAAACATTTAGTCTTATTTTAAGGAGTAATTTTGAATGAACACAACAATGGACATTAAATTTTGGTGTAAAATCAATCGCCTTCATAGTTTGGAAACTAGGGCACAAGACTTGTCACAAGGGTGTATACTTATACAATCCTTTCTCAATATCAAAGTATTTCTTAACTTATTTTTAAATGTTTCACCTTAAAAAGTGAAGTAAAAATGCTTTAAAACATACTTGAAAGAACATACTCGAAAGGTTCTTCAAAATTTCAACATTCCGAATCCCTCTTTAATACACTTCCAGTCACTTAATTACGATCTGAATTAGATCCCATTTTTGAGCTCATGTACTTCTTTTCAAAGACATTAATAACGATCGGGGAAAATAAATAAGATGATTCTTTATTCTTTTTTCCATAACTTCCTAAAGTCATGCAATATCAAATCTTGCGAAAAGAACTCTTCTAACCAGTGTTCCTTTAATATCATTGTAGTGACGCTTATTTACACAATCATTAAATCATTTTCAAAAATTACATTATTATAATTTGTCCAAATTTTAATATATAAACCATATTTTAATTAATTATTCAATGTCTAAAAATCGATTGCACCAACAAAAAAACATTTCCGAAATTAATTTAGAAAAAGGATATAAAAAGTGTGAGGAATATTTGGTGTGTGGATGTTTTTTTGTAGTGTTTGCATGTTTAAATGTTGTATGTTGATTTGGGATTGTGCCTCTCCTAACCAGATTGATTGTCAATATTTAATTTTTATAATCTGAAACTAATTTATTTAAATTTAGATCTTATATTCAAATTTTTAGTTTTTATTATTGAAACTTTTAAATAATTTTATTGATTTTATTTTTGTAAATTTTTAAATAATTAAAATCAAATCAATGTTTAAAAATGACTATAGAAATATTTTATTTCAGAAATATTTTATTTATTTCAATTTAAATTAAATATTTTTAAATAAAATAATCTTATCAAGTATAGTTCAGATTATAATGGGAGATATTGAAAATTGAGTGATGGATTATATTGAAAGCAATAATATTGATCATCATAAAGATGATAAAAATTGTGAATGTAATAAATGTTCTGTCAAATGTGTGAGTTCTCTTAACAAAAATCATGTTTTTGTTTAGCAGATATAAATAAAAGGAAATGGATAAAACAGTGACAAAAAATTTGTGCGGTTATTCGATATTTTTTTGTAACTTTTCAATTTTACATCGATGAATTCGTCGTCTTACTCTGATCATAGCATAAAATGTCAGATCGAGGGATTCATTTAAAATATAAAAAATTTAAAGATACCATCAACCATTATCATATGGTATTGCTAGTAAAAGACTCTGAGAATTTGACTTAGTATTTTTAATCATTAACTTATTAAATTTCGAAATTAAATTTTCGTAAATCTTATCTTCCCTTGTTAGCGACTTCAAACTTGCAATAAATGTACTGTCTTAACGAAAGGAAGTAAAATTTTTTACTCATTTTAATTTTTTTTTCAAATATTTGTGATAATGAAAAATTATTTCTAAATAATAAATTATATCATTTTAAAATTATAAGTTATTTCAAAAATGTGTTGAAGTCAATTTTGAAAAATTTAGCGGTCTAGATAACTCATAGAATCTTACAGAACTATTGTAAATGAATTTTAAAAATAATGGCTGTTGGAAGAAGTCGAAATTTCACCTTCTAAACATTTATTTTTAAGATAAAAGTCCCTGATTTTCTTTTGCATTTTAATTTTTCTTTTTCAATCTTCTAAATCTTTTCGAAAATACTTTTTTAAAATAACTGCCGAATTCGATTATTTAGACAAACATTAATTTATTTTTATTTCATGCATTTTAATTAACTACCGTTGAATTTAATTAAATTTCTTAAACCATTTAAAAGTTATATTAAAAATTCTGCAATTATATTTTGGGTAGACAACATACTTTGCAACATACGACACATCATACCAAACATTCCTCACAATGGCATTTTTTTAAAAAAACGATACGAACGCCATTTTAAAATATATTTTATAATAATATATTTGGATGTTTTTACCGTCATCTTCAAGTCACTGATTATCAGTTTTTAATGCGTATATATGTGAAATGGCTTATTGTGTAATTTATTATGTAAAATTAGTAGCCAAAAATTTTTTAGAGTGTCGATTGAGCATTGATTTTAGGATCACGAGGTCTTATTAACAAATCTTCACGCGACAGTCTTCCAATAATTATTAAAATGCTTGCACAGAATTTAGAGAACATTTATACTCAAGTTACATTTACAAGTTCTCCGACGCTCATCAGTTGTGAAGTAAATTTCAAATTAAAAGTCATTTATATGGCACATTGACAATTACGCAATTAATCTTTTTTTGTAATATTAAAAGATTTTAATATGATTGGATAATTCACTTTGAACATTTAAGCATGGTTTTAAATGCTTTATTAATAATGCCTCAGTGACTATCCTCTCATGATATGTGTCAAAATTTTTCTTCAAAACTGTAAATTCAGTTTCATAGTTAACCTCATCTTTATTTCTGCATTTTTTAATGTGATCAAGGGTATTGGGTATTTTCAGCTATTCTAGTGCGGAGATGACGATTTGTCTCTCCAATGTACAAGGATTCACACTTGTGACATTTAAATTGATACAATAGATTAGCTTGGACACCCGATGGAGTGTTTGATTTATTTGAGAAATATCTCGATAGTGTATTAGTTATGAAGATCACCCGCAAATTTAAAACCTAAAGGAACCTTTTCCATTAGGCCTTTCCTCAAATTAAAAAAAGATTAATTGTGTAATAGTCAATGTTCCATGTAAATGACTTGTAATTTAAGAAATTTACTTCACAACTGATGATGCCGTAATGGCGAAACATGTTTTGTAAAATAAAATTTTTAAAATGGTGTTTTTTTCTTTATTTATGTATATATATATATATATATATATATATATATATATATA
>MQRK01212312.1:14079-37412 GCA_001938485.1 Girardia tigrina | reverse complement strand
TATATATATATATATATATATATATATATATATATATATATATATATATATATAATATTTAAATAAATATTTCTAATATAATTAAAAGACAATTTTAAAGTTAATTGCTCATTAATCGACATTGTCGCCGAAACAAACAATAAATAAGCAACGGTAGATTAAAACAAAAAATTAAAAACGGTGCTTTAGATATTTTATTTTAAAGGATATTATTTTTTATTAATATGATTATGTGACGACACTTTTAATGACTATTTGTTTTAGGTAGAGATTCGAGGCAAATTAATTATTTAATATTTTAACAAATAAAATATTTTACTTTTTAAGAATGAAAATGGTTTTTATAAAACAAAAAAAGAATTTTATAAAAAAGATCATCAACGTTACGATGACTAAAATCCTTTTCGTGTCTGGGTGGGATCAATTCTTTATACCTCATATTCTCTTTTTTATTGAACTGAATAACATTCGACTCCTGATTTTTTTTACTTCCTATCTCAATTCTTCTTCAAGATCTTTATGTTTTTGAATGTGCAATGATTATAAACGAAAAATTTTATATTAATAATAATTTATTCTCTTTTTAATGTAAAGAAATAAAAATTAGCATCTAATAAAAATGTATTCCTTTTGAGGGTTTGTATGGTGGGCCGATGTGGCTAGGCGGCGTGAAAGCCCGTTAAGTAAAGAATCGAAAGTAACATTCTCATGTCTGAATTTTATTTCCTTTCTCGTTTTCGGCCGCCGAGCCGGTATGTGCGTGATATTCACAGTGCGTCGATGCGTCGTTTTATTGATATTTGCGGTTCTTGACTCCGAGATTTCTAATCGTTTATCGTTTTAGAGTGGAATTTACCATCATTGATTTATTCAGGCAATAATGTCCAAAACAAAGGGTCATGTTGTTCGAATTTGAAAGAAATCAAAAACTTTTTTTATTATTATTTAAATAATAAATTATTATTACTAATAAATTATTGTTACAAAATAAATGTTTTTTATGATACATTGATTTATTACAATATTAAAGTCCATATTCATAATTGATTTTTTTTCTGTGAAATTAAATTTGAATTTGCGATCGGATCAACAAAATATTTATGAGATTTTTTCTGACTGATTTTTGATTTTCTGAATGATTGGACTTTCGTTGTGGAATGACGGTGAACGCAACACGGTGAACGAATTCGTGTCGTTCTACTTGAACCTATTCTATTTGATACTATCATTTGAGAAAATTCTTTTAAAATGATTGTTATTAAGAACACCAACATGGGTTTTCGAACTTTTATTTTCAATACAATCAGAATTGTCTTTTGGACAACTCTCAGCAAAACTCTCGTCATTCGACATCGTTCTAAATTGATAACTTTTTGTTAATGTTTGTTAATAAACAATTATTCGAACAAATTTTTCATTATTTTCAGATTTTATTTTTAAAGTTCAAATTTTGTAGTTTTAGTATTAATTTTATTTAAAAATTATTTTATGTAAAGAAAGAATATTTAATTAATTCAAAACTTAGTTAAAACTATTTATTTTATTAAATTTTTATATTAAAATTTGAAACGATTTAATATTTTTAATGTTTTTAAATATCATATGCTGTACTTTAAAATGTAAATTATACTCGAATAATTATTTATCGTGAACATCTAAGATATCAATTTTCCATCTGGGTGGGAGAAACACATTTCCAAATACTAAACTCAACATACAAAATTCAACAAACCAATTTCAAAATATTCCTCACAATTGTTAAAATAATTTTTATTAAACAAAATAAAATTGTTGTAACTCGTAATTATTAATGTTGTTTTTTATAATTTTCGAGAAGAAAATCAAATGATTAAATATTTACCGAATTTTAATTCACAAACGCCATTTTCGTTGCAACACGACTTTCGTAAATATTTCTTGTAATTTGACAAATCCAAAACCCCGTAAGCTGTTCCCTAAAAAATAAATACATTGTAAACAAACTCTTGTAAACAAATGACTTCTTAACCAATTTTATCAATTTAGAATCTACTGTAAACACAATACGGAAAAATAACATTTAATACTTGTGTATATATAACGCAATTAATATTATTTTATTATTATATCAACAAGTTGAAAGGTTAATAATCAAGTTAAAATTAATTAATATTAGTGAAAAAGAGAATTGATGAATTTGCAAAAAAAATAATTATTATTTTTATATGTAAATAATGGACTGTAATTACAAATTAATTATTTTCATAAGTACAAATTAAAAAAAACAAATTAATTAAAAGTTTTAATATTATCTTGACGGATTTTTTACGTCGTTCAGCGCACCCGGGGAGGCTGATTGCTATAATTAAAAAATTCGTATGGGACTCTGCAAACCCTTCAAGGGTATTCCTTACAGAAAATTTATATTAAGGTTTTTTTAACTTTCAAAATTAATCATTTTAAGTCTTTTAATAAACCTTAAAAAGGGAGGATGTGTCATAATTAAAAGTGATTTAAATGATTTTTAAAATTATTAAATTTAATTTATAGAATTCCTGAACAGCAAAGCATAATCCTCTTTGGTCTTAAAAAAGACCTTATTGAAGTATCTCTATCTTTCTTCCTTTTTTATGTTCTGTTTCCTGACAAATTTAACGAAAAATTCTCTTCTCACCATTTCTACTTTTAAAATCCAAATTTTATTTTTAAAAAAAAATTTAAAAATAGTTATTATTTTTATAATAATTATTGTGTAATTTGAGATATTCTATTAAGAACGAAAAATGTTGCGGATTTTGTTGAATGAATAAATGTTTGCTCCAACGAAAATTTTATCATTTTCCCTTTGGTAAGACAAGTCAACCTTCATTTTCACTGACCATTCCATAACGTTATAGAAACCAAAATTAGTAGATATTTTATAATACAGTCTTAATTTTTTATTTTCTGTTTCTAAAATTTAAGAAAAAAAATCGCATAAAAAAGAACGACTTCCGGGGACCTTGTCTCTCGGACCTGGATAATTGTGGGATGTGATTTTAGCTGATAAATTAAGTAATGTTTTGCGATGTTTTTATAAATATTAAATTAGATTTTATAAAACACAAATAATTTGTATTTGTAGAATTTGTCCACAATTCTTCAACTCATTAAGGTTTCCTCTGAACGTCTTAAAACATGACAAATCCTAAAACCTTCAAGAATCTTATGAATATTTATAATTTACAAACTCTTTTTATAGACCTAATTCAAAAATAAGTTTCTTTCGAAATATACTCGAAATTCCTTGTTCGGGTTTTATAATATCTTTTTTGTCATTTCAAAGTCACTGAAAATTTTACAAACTGAAAGCAAGAGAAAACAAACTAAAATAAATTGCTTTTTTATTTTTAATATTTTTAAGAAATAAAGGGTGATGATTGAATCTGGAAAATGAAATTCTTCTATCTTTCGTGCCCTACAAATCGTTTCGGAGAAGCTGTTTTACAAAAGATATTTCCAATTCTCCCAGGATATATCTAACCAAATAACTTTAGTTTTACGACCTCGGTTCTTTCAATTATATATTCTTTCTTATTACCTCAATTTTTCGAGTTTCTGTAGGCAGAAACATATAAAAGAAACAACTAAATAATCTGTGTTGAAGATAGGGGATCCCGGACCCAAATGGGTTTCCCGAAATTCCGGGATTACTGGTTTCGTTAATATTGCTTTCTCAATTTTGTTTATGAAAAATGTTTATTTATGTTTACTTTCTATCTTAGTAAGATTTAAAAATAATTTTTTATTAAAAAATGCTTAAAAATATTTTGAATTTATACTAAGCTACTAACTTATAACCAAAAAAGGGTTTTAAATATTTTCTGGTTATATGTAGCTTAGTAAGAAATAAAAGTAATTTTCTAGCATTTTTTTATTAAAAAAAATACTTTTAAAATAAAAAACCATTTTTTAATCTTTAAAACCCTTAAAAAATATTATACTTCACAATCTTAAGTATTTTCAAAAGAATACATAAAAGAAATGCTGAAAAAACCTCGAGAGGTTGTAAAATTATTTAAACGATCACAGCAGAATTTGTACTTAATTACATGCGACAAGAGAATAGCACGACCAGCAATGTGTCTCTGATTCTAGACTATAGAACACATCGGGTTAGTTTAGTTAACATGTTGGAGGGATTACTAATTGTAAAGTCACCTGTTTAAAAAGCTCTTATTGATGTCAATGCGAGCGTTCGTTTGAGTCATGAAGATTTTGAAATCATGAAGAAAACTGTTTCTACACTGAAACCATTTTAGATAGCTTTGGCAGCAATCTGCAGAAGCGACGCTACGCTTTTGACTGAAGAAGCCACAATAAATTTTCATCAACAGGACCTGCAAGCACAATCTCCTTTTCTTAACGTAGAGCTTCTTGAATCCCTTCACAAACAAATTTTAGAACAGCGGTACAATGAAGCCTCAGTTGTCTTTTAATATCTGCACTACCCGCAAGCACAGTTACCAAAAAAGATGGTAAAAGATTATTGCATAAAACTACTGATGCTTCTAAAACCATTGCAAGAAGAAAATGGTGAAGTACAAAATTTGGAACGGAATACTCACATTCCTCGGAGTTTTAAAGAACAAAATGGGTCATCACCATCAAATGACCATCTGACAATGGAGTACCGACTACAAGAATTTATTGCGGCTATCTTTTCAAATTCAGTTACAATACATACAACATAACCGGCTCCTATTCAAGTTTGATTAATTATGAGATTAATATTGCAGTTCAGTAACGCAAACGAGGGCCTCATTTAAATATTTACTGACAATTTATCCTATGTCTGGGGAATTGGAGAGTCTTCTCATCCTCTGCATATCTATGCAATAAGATCCGCCCCAATTTGAATGATAACACTCTTGACAAATTATCTTTTCTACGCTTAAATCTTTTCGAATTATGATTCTTGTGTCACAAATAAATGTTATTTATTAGATTTTTTATCTAATTATAAATTTTTTATTTTTCGAATGAATATCTTAATATTATTTGTTTTTTTATTGTTAAAATAAAAATATCAAAATGTAATCTGGATCCCGGGATTGGGAAAAATTTAATCCTGAAATCCCTGGATTGTAAATATGCTCCGAGATCGGAACTCCTAGTTTTAGATGGATCTTTCTCATTAGGATGTTTATGCCATAAAATAATTGAATAGGGATTCATGGAAACAACTTTTGAAGTTAAAAACATATTATTGTGCATTTTAAATGTTAGGGTAAAAATAAAATAATATAAATTTATTTGTATTTTTTTAGTCTCATGGAAGTATATTTATTAAGAACACTAATATGATTACCAATAATTTTATTCGCATCACAACTCAAATTGGCTCCAGGACGATTCTCCAGTAAACTTAAATAGTCAGACATCGTCCTTGATTGACAAATTTTAATTCTATTTCTAAACTTCTAATTATTTGAACAAATTTAAATTATATTTTTTTACAAAAATATTAAAAATTATTTTCAAAAATATTTTAATTTTTCTTAAATATACGTTACGTTATAATCCACTATTAAAATATTATTATATATTAATTAATTAAAATATATTAATTAAATTTTCAAGTTGTTATTTACATTTCAAAATTGTCCGAATAACCATTCATTCAAAATATCAATCCTCCATCTGGGTGGAAGAATCACAATCCAAAAAACATGCCAAACACAACATACAATTAATATCATTCGAAAATATTCTTCACAATATTATTTATTTATTTATTTCTTATTTTAAAAAGATTATGAACGTTACTTAAACGAATAAATTAATGTTTTTATTTTGGTGTATTTTTGAAATTCGGAATGTTCTTTTTAATCTTATAGATTCCAATTTGACTTTTTACTTTTTTTTGGTTATGTGTATCTCTGTTGTCCTGTTCAAAGAATGAAAATTTCGTTTGTGGAGCATCTGAGGTGTTGATGGAGCTATTTTATAAATCAATTTAATGTTGTATATGAAAACATAGTAATTCTGAAATGTATTTGTTGTCGGAGTTTTGTGTTTAAAATCAAACTATTTATTTGATCTTGTCTTAATAATCATGGTTTTTATGCGGTTGCCACCTGACATTACGCTGGATCATTCTATGATCAATATGGTGAACGGCGGGACTCATCTGGGGGCCTTGCTGACAGAAAGAACTAGAAAGGTATCCCATCTATGGATCCAAGGAATCTCTTCACAGATATTTATCATTACTTAATGTCCTCTTCCTAATAAGAAAAATATTATTAAAATTCCGTCTAATCCGCTTAAATATTCATTCAAGAAAATATAAAAAATTAAATTGATAAAAATGGATTGGTAATTAACCTCAGTACTCAAATAAAAAGTATAGACCTGTTTGATAATATATACTTGTCAGCCGTAGAGCCGCGTGTAGAGCTACAAAATGAAATAAAATTATCCGGTTTCATACTCGCACAACTCTGAGATGTATCTGAATATCTTCAGATAAAAGATGTAAATTAAAATGAAAAAAATCAATTTGGGATGGAGCATCTGTGATTATTTGTCCTAATGCATCGCCAATCATGAAAGGTAACTCATTGAACGATGTCGAGGAGGATCGAGGTGTTACAGCCAGCCACACCCTTGCCATATAGCTTTACGAGCCCTTTTACGATAGCCCGTTAGAAATAAGTATCTGTTGTAAATGTTTCCATGTTATCCTCGCAGCCTTCTTTCTATACAGATCTCCTTACCGAATGTCTTTGATAATGTTAGGATGCGTAAATGTATTTTTCAACATTTAAATAATGTTTTATTTACTTTTAAGTTTTAATAGATGTTTAAATGAAATTGTTTAATGAGACTTAAGAAAACACAAATTTCGTTGTGTTTCCTGGGACGCACTCAGGAATAGAGAGAGACGACGGGGTTTGGCTAATGAAAGACTTTTTATACATGAATGAAGATAGAATTATTGATTTATTTATCGAAAAATTAAAATATAAAATATTGAACAAAGTTTTCTTAAGAATTCACAATATCAAGATTACTTCAGAATTCATTGAAACAATTTATGATTGAAAATATAAAGATTAAAACTAAAGAAACTCTACATCATCTAATGGAGATACATTCTTCTAAATTAGAATGAATCAAAGAACTCTTGACGTACGTCATCCAACATGTAATTACATTCATTAAATGGATAAAAACGAACAAGTAATAACTTGTCTTTGAAAAATGTTATAAGATCACATTACGGACCCTATTCGTCCATAAAGATAGAGTGCCACAAATGGCTGAATAATATAATAGATCTAAATTATTCTAAACTTTATTTTAAATTTAATTTTAATTTGAAGAAAACAGATAAATTACGACAAAATAAAAATATATTTAAATTGATTTTGAAAACAATATAATTTTGAGGAAAAAATTTAAATAGATAATATTTAGAAATATTTCTCTTTAATAGAATTTAAAACATTTTTAATAAAGTTTAAATAAAAAATGTAACAAAATTAACTCTATTCAAAGATTTCAAAATTAAGAAATGAAGCAATTTTGTTCGAATAATCATGATAAAACAAATCAGAAAACATAAATATAATTTCAATAACCGGAATGCAGACCTGTGCACGATCTTCCGACAGCAGTCACGGAGACAACTCTCATTGTTGTAGTTATAAATGTTGTCAAAATAATTACGTCAGTGTTCTTTAACAGTAAAAAAAATCTCAAAATTTCATTTGAATGATTAATGATAACAGGAAGAGTTTTTAAGAACCATTGAAATAACAATTCTAACTGCAATATGAATGCTCTTAAAGATCACCAAATATATTGATTATTTCTTTTCTTATTTTCAACAAGTAAGTCTCCCTCGACTGTGAAGAATAACTGTGTATTACAAATAAGGCTCAGCATTGGCACACAGGGTAGTGAATTATAGACTCTGTATCGGGTAGGAACCATTTGACAAATACAAAGTTTTCTGATTCTCTCACAGAACTTTATATGCAAGAGTGCAAGCTTTCGATGCACGGGCACGCTTCGGTTTCCCTCTGATAAATGACCAGTTATGTTCCAAAATTCCGTGATTCTGGAGGCTTTTAACTATATAAATGCACTAAGTGCGACGGAGAAATTGGCAATGAAACACTCTTTTATCTGTTATATTATCCAGCCGAAAACTCAGCACCACACTACGGATTGCTCTTGAACAGTGCTCATCAGTTACACCGACAGACACTGGCATATCATGTTCGGCGTTCAAGTTCAAAAGCCCAGTATGTCTTTCTGTTTCTGCTCTTTGTACTACTTGGATGTTTGTTGTACCATTACCTTGGATTCGATGAACAATTAATAAATGTTGTTGTAGCCATCTCTTAATTTTATAACCTTTTTGACTGTTCCCCATGGGACGTATGAATGAACCACCACCTCTCTGTGTCGTCGGTGCCGTGTCCAGATTTACATTCTTAATGTGTCTTTTGAGTTTCTTCTGCTCAGCAAATTTTTTAAAGAAAGAAGAGAATGTGCAAGCTAATAGTTTGATGCGCGACTGAAACATTTTCGGATATTCTTTCTCGTGTTCGACTACCTCTTTCAGTCGCTCAGATATGGTTCCTTTGAGCAAGTGTTTAAATTCCTCATCTTTGTCGTGAAGCCCTCTTTCGTTAAGACTTTCCCTGTATTCTGCCAAATCACGAGCTATGCACTCTATCATCAGTTGCATTTTACTACCACTGATTCTGTTATTTTCTGAGGCGATCTCAGAGTTTAGAACTATTTGAACCTCATTCACATCCTTCGTAAATTGTATTCATAGAATACTATGCATCCTTTTGTCAGAATCACTCTTATCGCAGTCAGTGCAACCGTTTTTTCCTTATTCGGATCCTGTCGAGTTTTGTCTTTATGAGAGCCGTTCTTGTGCAGCAATTATGGAAAGCTTATAACCGTGGAACTTCATTCTTAGGCGTTGCCCAGCACTCACTACCAAAATAGATTGCAGGGAAAATACTAGTGTCAGTCAGTTTTCTGGTCAATAATATTGGGACGCGGTTACTCCGCATTCCATTTCATATTTGTTGACTAATATCCTGGTCGCAGCTACCATTAGTGGCCAATATACTTTTGAGATAGCAGAATTCTTTCCCCCATTCTATGATATACTCACTATATTTGAATTGCGATATTCCAGAGCCTGATTCTTGAGTAAGGTACATGACTTTTGATTTTCAGTAATAACATTTTTTCTGAACTCCATGAAAGATTGATTCATATTCTTTACGTTAAAAGTATTTTGTAAAGAAAAAAGCAGAAGAATCTGAAGTTCCGACAGATCTACATTGATAAAAACCTAAAGTTTAAAAACACTACGACTTATACTTCAATCGATTTCTCCATAATCCAGTTGTCTTTTCTATCACTAATACTTTTCGGCGAGATAAGGAAAATAAAACAAAATATTTGTTTAATCACTGCCGACAGAGCCTCGATTATTTTGAAGTCTAATTACGCCCATAATATGTATTTTCCAGTCTCACATTTAAAATTAATTTATTTTCAGAGAATAGCCATTTAATATAATATTTTCCTCTATCACATACGATTAGTAAAGATGACTTCGTAGGATTTCTTTCGAGCATAAATAAAAGGAGAGGAAAGTTATAGCTTTAATTGTTCTTTATTGTATAGATTTTACAGTCACTTAATGATTTGGACACATTTTGTAATATAAAGAGAAATAGGAAAAATCAAAAGATTGTATCAGTTTAAAATGATAATGGAAAATTATTGTATTGTAATATATATTTATATATTATATTATATTATATTACATTGTATTATATTATATTATATTATTTTACTTTATAAATTACTAATAAATTGTTTAAATAAATTTTGTAATAAAAATTAATATTAAATTAAAATATTTTTAATAAATTATGTTACCAAAGAAAATTATTTCCTTCACGAAATTAAGAATTACAATTTTCTGTTATAAATTGATAATGTTCAACTTTTAAATAATTTATTATATTTTCAATTTAAATTATCCCTTTTTAATCAATATTATATTGTAATATTTTGACATTTTAATATTCTAAGCAAAGTCAAATCGCAGAATATTTCCAATTTAAAGTAAAACAATTAAAAAACATTTTTTTTAATTTGTACAATTAATATTTTAAAAACATTTAATTTATAGTAAAATATGTTACGAACTTCAAATCGTTTGAATTTATATTTAAATGACTTTAGGCGATGTTTATTTAATGATGAGCATAATTAATTTTCCGTAAATTTACAAAAAATATTTCTATCAAAAATATATTAAATACACATTTATATTGTTTATTATTTATTAATATTAATAATAGGAAATTGTAAATATGTATTTAAAAGCTTGCACTAAAAATATTTTTACTCACATAAATCAAAAATTTTAAGTAAGTTAATTACTTTACCTTAGAACCTAATCTTGGAGGATTTATGGCAACTGTGTCCCCCACAATTTATGAATTGCGACTGTGTCCCCCCACAATTTATGAATTGCGACTGTCCCCTGAGTTATATCCCCACAATCATGCGCATTCGGAATACAGTTCTCATTGGAATATTTCTTGAATAAATTATGCATCTTGCCCTTTAATAATCGTTGTTTTCTCAGAATAAAATTAAGACATACTTTCGCTGGTTTTAGTTACCATTTAATTTTTTAATCATATTATACATAATACATAAACGTTAAAAAACTATAATCATTTAAATGTTTTTACCTCTTCAGTTTTATTGAAAACTTATTACTTGTATTAATCTTACTCCAAATTAATTGTGAACTCAGTTTTTTATCAATTATGTTCAATATTTGAGCCTTCCTGTGTAAAATTCCCCAAAACGGTGGTCATTTTCGTTCACTTGACATAAAAGTTCATTGTTTCTAACCCAAGTTTTTAAGATATAAAAATGTCATAACCCTAATGTTTATATTTAATCTTTCTAATAAATTACACTATCTAGTTTGTCTTGTTATCCTTCTTAGACAGAAGGATTTATGGGTTTAAGTTAACTAAGGTACTAGGCCTCAGATTTGTGGAGGCACTTTACTTCAACTAACTAAATTTTTCTAATAATGATTGTTATATATACATTTATATTTATATATATAAATTATGATTCAAATAATTATTATTCTTTATTTATTACTTAAAGTACATAAATAATTTCGAATTACAAAATTATATTTATATAGATATTTTAGATAAGAAGTTATTGTTAATTTTGAGGGAGGCCTTTTATTATAACCACCCCTAGGGGTATATTACTTCATTGTTACGATTTCTAATATTGAAAAAAATTAAATATCCATAAGAAAATTAATTATATATATTAATTTACAAATAAAAATGCATTTATGAAAACTGTAATTAAAAATTTTAATTATTTGTTTATCATATGTTATAAATACGAATTGTGTATGATTCTCTGTTAATTATGTTCGGAAAATTTAGATCAGATTATATGACCCCGGAGGGGGGCTGATTGAAGAAAATAATTTTGACAACATTAAAAAGTTTATAAAATAACTTGGTAGGAACGTCTTCAATAAATTAGTGACCATGTTGAAGGTCTTATGTTCAAAAGACGAGGACAACCAAAATATGCTGCCTTATTTTTATTTTATATTTTTATGACTATTAAATATTTATTTACTATAGCTTTATTTTAATTGACTTAAATATTTCCATCTGTCTTTTATTCTCCTTAAAAAAATTTACTTCAATTAATATTCAAAGAATAAACTTTCGATTAATTTTCACTTAATAAATTCTTTTATTTATTCTTTAATTTTAATATCGTAAAATTAAAATTTCTTCCATTTATTAGAATTTATTTTCCATTGATTTTTATGAAAAAAATATTAATGTGATTATTATTATTAGCAATAATTTTAATACTTTTAATTTGAAATAGTGAAAATATTAGTTTCATCGCAAATTATCAATTAATCATAATATAATAAATGCCTCCCTGAAAACTGCATTTTATTTTTACCACTTTTATATCCTGCAAAGGATGCTATTATTGAGTGTTGTGAATTTAAAGATATTTAATCAGCAATAACAAATAGTGCAACCGCATTCAAAGCTTCCTCTCGTATAAATAAAAAACAGTTTGTGGATTGTAAGCTAATCTAGTTTAGAAATTTAATTGTCACGGGTGTAAAAACTCGTATATTGGAGAGACAGAGAGGTCACTGAGTCCTAGGTCAGTTTGGATGTACATCCACGTGGTAACCCTGGGAAACTAGAGCTCTCTTCTCTAGGCGAAAGCGTCCTGAGCTGGGCCATTTACTATTTGAACGGACGCCAGCCGGTGTATCGTTACTAGACTAGCAAACCAGTTTCTTTAAGGCCCAGCTGCAAAACTGAGTATCTTGACTGTAAGGAGTAGTGACCCTGCAGTCGCGTGTTCGATTACCTCGCAATGATCCAAGGTTTCTAATCTTGGTGAGATGTGTTGTGAAGCCGGTTAGCCGGTGGAGCTTAGGCATGTAAATTCCAACATGGTGGTATGGCTTTTTAAAGCCATAAGTGTCTTAGAACCTCGTAAAAAGCCTCAGGCTTAATACCTATATACGAAGGGAGGATCACATTGGAGAGACAAATCGTCATCTCAAAACCCGGATTAGTGAGCACTCACAATCGAGTCGATCGAGTAAGGTTCTTGATCATTGGTGACACTGTAAAAATAAAATCACTTCTGCTTCATATGATGAGTTTTTAGTTTTACAAAAGGGTTTTGATTTACATTATGAGCGGTAGTTAGTGAATCATTATTGATAAGACACTACAATCAATTAATTCATATTCGAAATGGACAAAGTAATGTCGTCTCAATACTGGAAATATTTAATTGTATTTCAAAAGAAAAGTTTTACCATTTTTTATTTATTATTTTAATTAACTTGCATTACTTTCTAATGACGGACGCTCATGCAAGAAAACTCATCACAACATGTCCTATTTATTTATTTATTTAATTTATTATTCAGTGAGACCATTGCTTATCATTAAGTTATTTAATAAATAAAATATATAAAGAATTATCACGCCAAAAAAAATTTTGGTGCACAAGCTTTTATAATTTGTTAAATGTTTGCGGATCTGTATGTATTTCACCCACTTCCCATATTAAAAGACCTGATTGCAGTGATTTGTATGGATTATATATGTTTTTTATATAAGTTTTTATATTGATTATTAAATGTTTCACTCTGTATCTATTTTGGTGGTCTGTATTGAAAGCCGTTAGCATTACTGACAATCTAAACTCTTCATTGAGCTCATTTTGTCGGTATATTCTAAATTTTCAACACAGACCATCAAAGCCTACTATTACTACATGCGAAAGCTCATTCGATTTGGAAATTAAATTTAGTAAATTTCAAAGCCTACTACTAAGAAAAGCATGAGAACGGCACTTTATTGACTTTTTACGGACAAACTACTGACTGCAGGAAAGCAGTGACAATGAAATAGTATATTGTCATCTAGAATACATCACTCCTGAAAATTTCAAGTCACCAGCACAACGGGAAGTGGGTGAAATTTCGATCGCAAGATTTGATCCATACAGACAAACAAACAAACAAACAAAGGAAACGTAATAAAAGCTTGTAAATATAAAGTAATAATAATAGGTCAATAATAATAAGGAAAAAAACATGACCAATATTAAATAAACAAAATCCATTAAAAAATAAAATAAATATAAATAAAATATTAATAATGCTCTTCTATTTCTAAATATTAAAAAGTATTTTATAGAAAATTGCAGAGCTAACTTTATTAAAAGCCATTGAATCTCAATACGAATTCATTTGAATAAATATCGAGAGAATATTTAAAGAAAGTTATTTTTTAAGTAAAAAAATTAATGCATAATTTATTTTTGTTGGAAATTTTATTTATATTTTGCACGACAACAAGCAAGACATTGTACTGATGGGGCTCATTGAAATGCTAAGTAAAGAATTCAGGGAGATACAGCATTCCTTTAAATGGAAACATGTGCTTTAAAAATTAATATAAATATTTATTATCGTTTTATAACTTTTTAAAAATAATAAATTTCCCTGAAATAGGTAAAGATTTGGTTTCAAAATAGACGAACGAAGTGGAAGAAACAAAATCCCGGTTCCGATGTTCATCACTACCAAAATTCGTCGAAAAAAAACGAATTATCAAATCCGCCAAATCCTTCTTCGAAAAGCGAGAAAAATATTTCCATAGGTTTTATTAGTGACAGAACGAACAAAAATAAACCCAGTACGAATTCCACAACCAGTAATCCAGCATCGTTGCATGAATCGTCCCCGACCCCTCATCAGGGAATTTATCAATGTCCCTTCTATAAAAATACGTATGATCCCACCCACTGGTTGAACGCGACCAACGCAAACCCTTACAACTGGGTACCATCAGGAATATCAAATTTTCAGAATAGCCAAGCTGTTTCTTACTCAGATTTATTACTAAATTATTCGAACATTATGTAAAGGTGAAAATTATTACGGTTTCATTATCGAATTTGTAATTATTTGATCTGTTAATAAAATATTTATTTTGCAAGTCTTCTGTTCTATTTGTCTCCAAGTGTCGAAGAAGAAGTCTTAACATTTGTTCTTTAAATGAAACAATAAAAATTTCTGATTTTTTTATGATAGGGGGCCCCACGACAGTTACTTAAGAATTAATGCCAAGAGAATTATTCAATTAAAAGATTCTACTTTTAAATCGATCTAACGAGCCATCATTCTTCGAAAATGCATTTGAGAATAAGAATGAGAACGTTACAAAAAGTAAAGAGATTTATAAACATATACCTAAATATTAAGTTCCCAAATGAGTTACCTTCCTTACATATGTTAATTAAAAGAAAAATAATCATGAAACGAGTTTTCAAAAGAATTACCTCAAAGTTTCTGATAGGGATATTGATACTCTTCAAAAGGTTCATTTAGTAGAAAGTGTCTCACGGACCCCATAAACAACAATAGGGAATCTATAATTTAAAACCAAATAAAACATTAGCAGCAAAAATTGAAGTTCGTAATTTAATGAAATGTAATTTAGGCCTATCATTTTCTGATGGAGCTGAAGCACTGAATTCTTGCTGTTAGAATAACTTTAATTATTTAATAAAAGTTGAAAATATTTTGTTAAAACATTAAAAACTCGGTTGAATTCGATTTATTAATATAGATACTGCAAGTGTGAATCCCCTACGAACTAGAATAGCCGAGCACACTCAATTAGTAGAGAATTGTAGACAAGATTAGAGACAACCCTGTTATAGAGTGCCAAGAAAGTTTTACTTTGAATAAAAAGTATGATAATTATTAAGAACATTCAGCATCTTTAGTTTTGGATCTTCTTTTCAATATTTAAATTCCAAACTTTGAGTTCAGAATTTTTTAATAACAAAAATTAATTATTTAAAAACTTTTCTGAAAATTCTTTCTAAAAGGTACTTTAAAATTAAATCTCTCGTATCCCAATTTCAAACATTGCAATCGATCTACCTTTCGTCCTCCCTTTGCAATACGTATCCTCTATCATCTATTCGCCCTACAACTCTATATGATACTTCAGATTTGTCTTGTCATTTATTTTTTACATACACCTTAACCGAAATTCTGTCTTCTTTTTACATTTTTCTTCTTGAAATCGTACTATCTTTCCTAAGAGAACTGTATATCTGTTCTGAAAGATATGAGCTGTCTCTGTAAATGTTTTTAAGGTTTTTTCATCTCGACATCTTCCTCTTGGTTTCTTGTCCGGTTGAATTAAAAACTAGCTCGATTTCTAGAAGGATTTATAAAAAATTAGTTTTTTCCATTATAAAACATTACGCTAATTAAATCTCTTGTAGTCCGGAACAATTGTTCTATCACTTTGTTAAAATTATTATAGGGTAGACGTTAAAAACAGAACTATGCGATTAAACTCATTACAAAATCTTTCATGATTTTCTAATGGAAAGTATTCTGACGATAGAGACGTATACTCTTTGGACTTCCGAATCGTAGTAACCATTTGATGAATCTGTGTTTATTCATGTTATTGTTAGTGTCCCAAAAATCTTATTTTCTCCCTAAAGGGTTGGGACTTTTGAGTAACTTTCAATCTGACCACTCTACTTTGTCTGAGAACTATTTGGGTACTTGGTGATGTGGTCAATGGTTTAGGTCAATATCAAGAAATCATCCAAAAAGTTATTAGTTATTATCCCTCAAAAGGTTCCTGAAGCCTAGATGTGAAAATAGCATTTTAGTAAAATAATATTATCCATTCTTTGGTCAAAAAGTAGTCTTCTTCTGTCAAGTCTCATCCAACTTCACCTGGTCGTGGACATTTCCAAGATCGATTAAAATGCTCTATTTTGCACCGCACAGTGACTTGATCAATTAGTTGATTTTCGTCTTCGGAAATGCCTTTCTCTTGAGGATCGTGTTTTATCTCTAGAAAATCCAAAAAAAATCATATATTCTTTCTTGCCTTTTTCTATGCGAAATTATACTTTCCGATGATATTCTCTAACGAGTGACGATGATGTCTCTCATCGCGTCTCCAATTTCGTTGGTTATTTTTTCGCTATAAAGACACAACCCTTATTGTACTTGTCGGCCATGAAAACACATTCCTTAATATCTGACGGGAACGATCCTTTTTTAATCTTCATATTTAAAATTTTCTTAAAAACAAAAAGTTATAATTATGACAAAATTTTCTAAAAGTCATTTGTTACAAATCTTTTAAAAATTCACATTTTCACAATTATTACTTTAAAATTGTATTTGGATCACTTCGATTCGCATTATGAAAGGATAATCGCCGAAGCATAATTAATTAAGGGGTTCTAACAATGCGGAAATATTAGAATAAATAATTCGATCACATTAAAATATTTTATTTAATAAGGGCAAATAATCTTAATTACCCACCTATTTTAAATAATTTTTTCATTATTTTACTATTAACAATGTTTTTACAGGCAAATACAAAGTATATTGTAAGAGAGTGTCGTTGTTAATTTTTTAATTTTCGGAATAAAGAACTTTGAGAGGAGGCATAATTTTTACAGATACCATCTTTTCGATTAGATTTATGTTCCTAATTGAGGGTGTCTATTAAAGACCCTTCAACCCATCTTTATGCTAAATGTGGCCATCTTATCTCACTAACCCAACCCTTGCAGCTCCATAAAACTGACTACTGAGAATTTCGACCTAACATTGAGAGTTGAATTTTTCATTATTTTCTTAACATTGTTAAGTGTTCACAATTCTTTAATGTAATACCGACGGTATTATACCGCATATGCATCCCGAAAAAAAGAGAGATCCGTAGGAGAATTTCTAAAATAATTTCAAACAAATTGAACTCGTACGCATATTGGGAAAATCAGCAAATCTTTGAAATTAATTTTATTTTTGTGTATATTATAGATCTTGGTGAAATGTTTAGAACCCAGGGGATGTGAGAAATATTTTCCGATGGAGGTTGATGGATTTGGAATGGAAGTATATGAATTTATCAATCAGGAAGAATGACTTACTTTGAAGATATTATTGAGAATGGATTTAATGGCAATTTGATTTGTATTATAAGTAAATGTAACTCTAACTCCCAGCTTATGTAAGATGTACGACGGTCGTGCGTCAAACTTTAACCTTAAAGATTCGACTTTTTATTTATTTTTAATTTCAATAAAGCTTATACTTTTTCGTTAAATATTGACAAAATTTCTTTTTAATTAACATATTTATGATATTTAAGGATAATTCAAACGTCTACTTATGCGATACAGCTGAGGGTTAAAATTAAAAAAATAAAATAAAATAAAAAAATAAAAATAAAGAATTAAAAATTTTCAATTTTAATTTTTTTTAAGATTGCTGTGATTATTGGAGAAAATGTTGAAAAAAGGAGTTGAAGTATTTTGTCACTTAAGCATTTATTGTAATACAGCCGAAAGTAAGGGACTCATAACGGAGAATGATCCCAACAAGAAAGGATACGACGTTCCTTCATCGACCAATTTATGCATTAAAAAATTATTTCTAAGGTCGCCTAACCTGATTCACTCCCCTTCAAAAAGCGCATTTTTTAAGGCTTTACATATCAATTTCCATAGCAAATTCGGAGCCAGAGAGTTTTCTTCCCTTTAAGAAGAAATTTCTTCATCTTTTTTTAAAAATATTACTTTACTATTTGAGATTTCATGCAGCAAATGTTGATAATTTAGTCAGTCGGTCTCGTGAGACTTCGACATAAATCGCAACACAACTTTACGTTGAAAAAATTTTCACTGATTCATTCAGGGAATATTTTGCAACAATGTAAAAGAAAACTACCCTAACTAGTTTGCAATTATAATATCAGTTTCATTCCTTTACCAAATGCTCGAATTACATGTTCCGAAGAACTTTATTTTTAATTACTTTCTATAGAAGACTGAGTTCACTCAATCTCTATTATTTTTTCTTCGATATTTTTATTATTGATATAAATTACCGCTTTGCTTTTTCTCGAACTGTAGTGAGGATTTGAATATTTTTGTCCTTTATTTAATATCCATATACAACTGAGACATTCTTTCGGGAAGACTTCCTTACTTGAGAGGAAATGAAGAGTAAGAAAATTTAAAAAACATTTATTTAATTCAAACTTAGTTAAAAGTTATTTACTTTATTTAAATTTTTAATATTAAAATTTGAAACGATTTAATATTTTTAATGTTTTTACATATCTTATGCTGTACTTTAAAATGTAAATTATACTCGCATAATTATTTATTGTGAACATCTAAAATATCAATTTTCCATCTGGGTGGGAGAAACACATTTCCAAATACTAAACTCAACATACAAAAAAACCAAACACAAACTAAAGAGAAATTCCACGGTGAACTGCATTTCTCTATAATATCGTTTTCTTCATAATTTCGAATAATATCGTTCAGTTTTTCCTCGAAATGTTTTGGTTGTCGATAAGGTTTCACTAAAACCGGTTCTCCATGCGTTTCGATCTTGTGTTTGGTCAGTGATGTCCTTCCAATATCCCATTTGTCGGCCATAAATATTGATTTAAATCGTGTTAAAAGTTCCATTAGTTGGTTGTCAATTTTGTTTTCTAACAGCTCTTTTATTCTCCTCAATCTATCCTCGTCTGATGGATTGTCTCGTATTACCAGTAACTCATTAGTATTTGATGGTTCTCTCTTTAACTTAATCCTGAATTTGTCCAAGAAATCCATTCATGCAATCATTTCTGGATCTTAATCTTTGACCACAAAGAAATCTACTGTTTTCTGCATTCTTTCAATTATCACTTTAAGTTGAACAATACTGTAAAAGTACATTATTATGGAATTCAAGCTAAATAATAATATTTGGATTGAGAAATAAAAAATTAAATAATAAATATGAAATATTGATCAATTAATGAAATACAGTAGTTTTTGTGGATTCTATTATTAAATCATTCCCAAGCTGAAACCAAAAACTCATCGACTGCAACTGTATCAACATCCTCAATCATCTCTCCAACAACACCAAACAACTCTCTCTCCATCTCACCACCGATGACAAATCGTTACTCACGTCCCAAGAACTCGACAAAGAAATTCTCGAAGAATTGAAGTCCTTTATCGTTTTTTTAAAGATTCGTCTCATGCAATAACGCTACCAAGAAGACAATCCTGACAATCTCAAAAAACGACGAATAACCATCAAGTCCGACATCATCTTTCAAGTTAAAAGACAAAAGAATTGTTATACGGTTATTGAATTGTATGTGTTATTCGTTATAGTTTTTCTTCTTTGTAATTAACATCATTTCCACTCCCGGATTTGTTATTTCGTTTATTATATCATATAAAAGTAGCTTCAGGTTAACCTTATCTGAACTTTGGGTTACTTTTATAAATACCATAGTTTATAAGTTCTGAATCATTCGCACAATGTATTCATCTTTTAATTTCTTTGATCTTGACATCTTTCATATCTTTAATTATCTCTGCTTTAATAACGTTGACTCGAGCTCCGGTATCTAACAGGCA
Source organism: Girardia tigrina (assembly GCA_001938485.1). Classification (NCBI taxonomy): domain Eukaryota; kingdom Metazoa; phylum Platyhelminthes; order Tricladida; family Dugesiidae; genus Girardia; species Girardia tigrina. Next base: position 17,288 of record MQRK01212312.1, on the reverse strand, counting down.
ATTGACATTTTTATTCTTTATTCGGAACTCTATACTTGGTCTATCTTTCAAATCTTCATAATTTATGTTAAACTTCGGTAATATCAATACATCTTCAGCATTCTTTTTAATTTTTTTCTCATTTTCTATATCCATATTAGCACATATTTCATCGTGTCCTTCAGGTTCATTATCTAATCTGCACATCTCCAGAGGAATATTTTCAAACACATCATCAAACATACAATCACAAACACATTCATACATACAATCAATCATACACCTACATTGAGTTCCTATTGTAGCACAGTGATCACTTCTCCCTGTGATCGTGCGTCCTCGTTTCCCTGATCATTTCTGAATTTTCTGTTACCTACGGGAGATTCCAGTCTTTTACCATCTTCTCTTCTATACGTTCCTTCAGAATAGTCCCCTTTTCTAGATTCTTCTCTTATGTATAATTCATCATCTAGTTCGTCCACTTCTGCTACTGGGTATTTCCTATTCGTGTATGTTGGCCGTTCTCTATACCGTTGATTCGAGTAATTTTGCCTGTTATTCCATCGATTATTTCCATTATCCCTTTTCCATTGATCACGCTCCCTAAACCTATTAGGGTTTTCATAACACTGTGTTCTTAAATGCCCTTTTCCATTACAATGACTACACTTCACGTTTGGACACTCTCTTCTAATATGCCCTTCTTCGTGGCATGCTCAACAGGTAATTTTTCGAACTTTAAAATTTCTTCTTGTTTCTTGTTCTATGAATTTCTCGTTCTGTGGTCTTGGTGTACTTGTTTTATTTTCCACTGTTCTCCATTCATTTTCTCTTTTCGTGTTATATGCCGCTACAGGAGCATTTTTTTCTTTTTATCATATTCGAACATTCTCGTTTGAATGTCTTCAATCTCTTCAGATTTCTTGACACCTCTAACAGCTATTTCTTTCTGTACGTTCTCGTCATCTATCAGATTAGCGTAGACCAAATTTGATAGTTCCTTTTTACCCAACTTTTTCTCAATTAACATTTCAATGATTTCGTCAGCCTTTCTAAATATTACTGTTGGATCGCTGGATCCAATTCTCATTTCTACCAGTTCATTCATTAGATCCAGGATAGATTTTTCCTTTGAAAATGCGGATCTTAGTTTCTCTTCACATGTTTCACCTGTCGCTGCTTCATATTTTATTATGACATCCGGAGTCATATATTGTGTTGCTAATAAGATTTTCCTCTCCTCTGAAAATCCCATTATCTTCATTAAAGCTCGTTATGAATGCCTCAACCTTTGTTTCAGATCCATCAAAAATCTCCGGACCTCTGATGTTCGGAATCACGTGGTCGTGTGTCGCCATATTAAGAACACCAACATGGGTTTTCGAACTTTTATTTTCAATGCAATTAGATTTGTTTTTTGGAAAACTCTCAGTAAAGCTTTCGTAATTTGACATCGTTCTAAATTGATAACTTTTAGTTAATGTTTTTTAATAAATAATTATTCGAACAAATTTTTCATTATTTTTAGATTTTATTTTTAAAGTTCAAATTTTATAATTTTAGTAATAATTTTATCTACATATTAATTCTATTCAAAAAATGATTTTATGTAAAAACTTTGTTAAAAGCTATTTACTTTATTTAATTTTTTATTATTAAAATTTGAAACGATTTAATATTTTTAATGTTTTTAAATATCTTATGCTGTACTTTAAAATATAAATTATACTCGAATAATTATTTATCGTGAACATCTAAAATATCAATTTTCCATCTGGATGGGAGAAACACATTTCTAAATACTAAACTCAACATACAAAATTTAAAATATTCCTCACACGTCAGTCCACGATTTAAAGGTTCACAAGGTCTTAAAAATTTATTTCACAGAAAATAATCAAAAATTATATATTATTGATTATAATTAATGAAATTGTTTATTGAAAGATTTTACAAAAAAATTAGGGTGGAAGTCATTTAGTTGTTTTATCGATTTATTACTGTAGTTTTGGAAGCTGTTATTATTTCTAATAAAATTGTTTTTTTTTTCGGAATCACTGTTGTATCTTTCAATCAATTTCAATTATGAAAAGAAAACTTTCTAAGTCACTATTATTATTGTTGTCACCAAAAAGCTATGGTTAAAAGACAATTATTGATCGCAGAGCAGCTTGCGCAGTGCCATTGCAACTCTCCACCACCGTGATCATTCGTCTTTGTCTTGAAAACTGTGAAAAAAACAGCTTCTTGTCACACTCGTTCCTTCTGTGTGGTCCGCTCCCCGAGACTACCACACTGAGCTAGGCCTCTCTTGTCGATCCGATGAGCCAGGGAATTGCTAAACCCAGCCTTTGCATTTTTCTCATATCCAAAACAAAATATTTTACCATTAAAATCAAACTTAAAATTTTTCATCATAATCTTTATTTACTAATTTCTGTTTACAAATTTACTACAAAATTCAACCACATAAAGATTATTGCATTTAAATAATGCAAAATATTATTTCTAAATTTATACAAATTCTTTTGAATTAAAATTATAACAAAAAATTTACAATCAAAATTAGAATCACAACATTTTAATAAAAGTTAAATTCACAAAATAACTATTAAATTTATTTTAAAAACAAAATACTGACGATTTTTCATTACACGCCCCTTCAAAATCACAACAGACCACAAAATCGCTCTATTCGCAAATTCTCCTGCTTTGTCTCCTCATTCTCTCTCTGACACTATTCCAGTCCCTACGATGGCATGGCATCCAGATTTACGCCTCCCTCTGAATCGGAATCAACCGAAAAAAATAAAAGGACAATTAAAAATCACAAAACAATTTGATCCCCGAGAACTTACCAAATAACAAATGACAATAGCAAATTTTATTTCAAATATAAAGCTCCCATTAACGAAGATCTGGTGCACTTTATAAAGCACTCTGTATTGGTCATTCAACGTTAGCCCCAAAATACCTTAGCAATCCAAAATGATCTAATCTTTTTCCGTAATGTTTAAAAAAAATCGATCAAAAACTAATGTAAACAATCTCAAATAATCTAAGATTGAATAAGGGTAACAGAAAAATGATCGATGTTTTTTAATTTATACTTTATTATATTAGGTTGGTCGAAAAATAATGGCGGTTTTTGAGCTTTATAATTTGTTTATCTACTTTGATATGTATATAAGTTTAAATGCATTAGTGTTAGATATTATTTGAAATCTTAT
>MQRK01212312.1:0-14029 GCA_001938485.1 Girardia tigrina | reverse complement strand
CATATTGCTGTTATTTTTTAGAATATTTACGGTGCTAAATTAATAATGGAAAAAAATAAAATTCGAGCAATTTTCTTGTACGAATTTAAACTGGGTCGTAAAGTAGCAGAAACGGCTCGTAATATCAATAAAGTGTTTGGCAAGGGAACAGCTTCTGAGCGCACAGTGCAACGATGGTTCTGAAAATTTTCTGATGGAGATGAAAACCTTGAAGATGACGAAGGTCGTGATCGTCCAGTTGCTGTGAACAACATCAATTTGAGGACAATGGTGGAAACAGTTCCCCGTACAACAATCAGAGAACTTGCAGATGGGTTGGGTATTAGTCATTCAACAGTCCTGGATCATTTAAAACAACTTGGAAAAATCAAAAAACTTGATAAATTGGTTCCACATGATTTGAATGAAAATCAAAAGAACCGACGCTATGAAATTTGTTCTGCCAATCATCTTCGCAATAAAAACGATCCATTTCTTGAGCCGATGCATTTAATGCTGATGGAATAAAACAACTTGTTTCTCGTTGGCAAAAATTTATTGATTCCAACGGTTCATACTTTGATTAATAAACTTTTGTTTCTGTGAATTTGCACGTCTTTGAAGGTTGTGTCCCAAAACCGCCATTATTTTTCGACCAACCTAATATATATTCGTTTTTACTTCTTTCCGTTGCAGTTTAGTAAAAGGTTTAATGCTTCGTACTACTTATTATATACAAAATTTTAATAACATGTGTCTTAGTTTTTATCTTTTACTTTTAACATTTTATTTTTTGATTTATTATGACTATTGATTTTTTTAGCATTATTATTGATGATGATGACCTAAGGAAACTCATCAAAATACGTTCTATGATATTATATTATATTTAAAGAAAACATATTCACAAAATAATTTATATTTCTTTATATCCTGTCACACCGCCCTCGGTTTTGATATTGATAATTATTTTTTATTATTTTTAATAATACTTCAAACTTCAAATTTGATGACGAGATAATCAATAAAGAAATTCAATAATTATAATTTATAAAAAAACAAATTTCAAACTGATTAAATCGAAAATAAATTCATTAATTATTTCTTTCAAAATTAATTTTTTTTTAAAAAAAATATTTTTATCTTAATTAATATAAAAATTATACATTTTACATAATATTAATTTTTAATTTTTATACATATTTTTTTGAAATTAAATTTTTACGTAAGGTTTTATCAACGAATCTAAATGGAATTTATTTTGACGAATTAAATAAAAAAATATAAATAAATAAATAATGATACATATATTACTCTTACTGCTTAATAGTTGTTTTGAAAAAATACTTAATTAATTCATTAAAATTTTAGCATGCCCGATAACAAGATTCATGTGATGGAACTGATGATTCTGTGAGGTAATCAAGCAGAACGACTCTGACAGAAGAGATGGTGAAAACATCATTCTTATTCTTCTAGAGATTGCAATGAACTCAGTCAAGACTAATTAACTAATTAAAATCACGGTTTAATTGTTACTTACAATAAAGGAAGTCGCCCGAAGCGCTCAAATAAGCTGCTTTATTAGTTCGAGCAAAATAGCGATTATGTTCAGTAAAATATAGCCTAAAACAGATTACTTGTCTAATCGGCTAATAACATTACCTTTTATGATTAATTTGTGTTGCACAATTAATTAGGATATAATAACATAAGTTGTTGTGATTGAAAACTCAACTGTTTATTATTTTATTCCTAAAAAATTCCGATATCTTTAATTAGGGTGGATATAAAGACGCTGCGTGATAATTATCTGTGGTAAGCAAGAAACATCCTCCGTATAGTATCAATTAGGAAGAACAATATTGTGAACTTATGATTACTGTTTTATTTGTATTAATAATAATATTTTTTTCCACAAAATTAGAGTAAACGAATAACTCTAATTAATGAGATAATTTGAGTAATATTGTATTAACTGTATAAATATGTATCGATAATATATTATTATATGTTCAATAATAATACCGAGATTTTAATAGTACCTTCTGTTAGAATCGCTGGGCTCATCAATCGTAGAACCAGAATTAAAACTCATGAGCCCGAACAACAATCACTTAAACAGAATAAAAATTACCACAATGCCTTCAGTTATAATAAAACGAAAATCGATTATAAATTTTTATTTCCAAAATTACTTTTTTTTCAATTTTCAAAAAAATTGACATTATTTAAAGAACATTAATTTTTTAATAATTAATTGTTGTTTTTTAATTTAATTTTTATCAAAATCTTTGAACTTCTTAGGAACTTTTCTTGTTAACGATAAACCCTGGACTTCTTTTTTTTAATAGTTTTATAAATATATTGATTTTAAGTAATAATTTAATTTTCAGGATATTCTGTAGTAATTAGTTAAATTTCTTTGCATCCTAATTTCTTATTAAATTCAAAAATTCCTATTCTGTCGAAACAACTCCAACACCGTCATAGTTATTTTGTAATCTTTCTATGAAAGACTTTTGTGAGGAGTAAGTTTTATCACCAACAAACTCATTGTCAGCTTCGAGATCACATTCCTTGAACGAGACCTGTTATCAAGAAAGATGTCGGGAAATTGCAACGATCATCATTTTCGTTTTTATTTAGTTACATCAAAAGTCACTTTTCCTTAAAATATTTTATCGTTCCTTAATTTTTAATTATTTTTATTAGAAAAGTATAATTACATTTCCGAAAAAAGCAAATTATTGATAAAATATGGGAATGTATTAAATATGGGGTGACCAAACGAATGAAAGATTGGCTTAAATATTGTTAAAAAGAATGAGATTAAAATATAAATTATTATTGGTTGGCCAAAAAGTCATTGAAAATAAAAAGCTTGAAAATATAAAACGATGTGGTAAAATTTAAATTCAATTATATATTCTGAAACCTCAATTTTCAGACTGTTTATACAAAATATTAATTGATTTTGTTTTAATTTATTACTTTACCGTCAATTCGAAATGGAAAATCAAAATGAGCATATTCGTCATGTTTTGTTGCATTATTTTCGCAAAGGGAAAACCGCTGTGCAAGCTCATAAGAAAATATGTTTTGTATATGGTAGTGACTACTTAAAACTTCGACAGTGTCAATACTGGTTTTCTAAATTTCGTTCTGAAAAATTTCATCTGAAACATGCACCACGCTCCGGTCGACCAGTTGAAGTTGATAGCGACAAAATAACAGCACTGATCAAATCTAATCCACATATGACGACAAGAGAAGTTGCAGAGACTCTGGAAATATCAAAATCAAGTGTTGGAAGTCATTTAAAGAAACTTGGATTTGCCAGTAAACTCGATATGTGTTTACCACATGAACTGAAAGAATTTCATTTGGTGAAACGTATAGACATTTGCGATTCCCTTTTGAATTGAGAACAAAGTGATCCATTTTTGAAGCGCTTCATTACGGGTGACGAAAAGTGGATTGTTAACAACAATGTGGAACACCGACGATCATGGACAAAACGTGGTGAGCTTGCCAAAACGATCCCAAAAGCAGTAATTCACCAAAAAAGGTTATGTTTTTCGTCTGATGGGATTTTAAAGGAATTGTGCTTTTTGAATTCGTTCCGAGGAATGAAACCATCAATTCAGACAGATATTGTGGTTAGCTGGAGAAATTGGCTCATTCAATTCAACAGGAACGTCCTGAATGGGCAAATCGAAAAGGAGTTGTAATTCAGCATGATAACGCAAGACCGCATACAAGTTTGACCACTCACCAGAAACTATTATCACTGGGTTGGGAGGTTTTGCCGCACCCACCGTATTCTCCAGACTTGACCCCATCGGATTTTCACTTATTTAGATCACTGCAGAATTCCTTAAACAGAAAAAACATTCGCCAGTGATGATGACATCAAATCGTTCCTAGACATCTTTTTTGCTGACAAAGGCAAAGGTTTTTATGAATCAGGAATAATGAAGCTACCGGAAAGGTGGAAGAAAGTGATTGAAAATAATGGATATATATATCGTGTAAAAATATTTGTGCATCCATGTCATTTTTTGATAATAAATATTTTAGTAAAAAACGCAATGACTTTTTGGTCAACCCAATATGTATTTAATTAGTAAGTTTGTAGCATAGTGATTTTCACAGCTGAGATAAACTTGTTATTTATACCGCGAAAAGTTTAGATAAAATGTTTATAAACAATATTCAAATAAATTTTGTATACTTTAAACAATTTTTTTAAACATTTTTTTAAACAATTCCGGGAACTTATTAGACAGCCCATATGATATTTTCACAAATATCCAAAAAGGTTTTCTACTGAAAAACTGTTTCAAATAGCTTTTATTAAATCAATTTTTTGAAAGTCTTTCAGGGAGTTTATTGATCTATCGAAGCCGGCAAACCTTTCATCATTGTCTTGATTAAGAATCTGTTATCTCCATGTTCATGCATTCTGTAGACTCTTATCCTCTAGGCCAAGACTGATCTTCATCGATTAATTCATCATCTAAACCATTTATAACAACTGAAATTTAAAGCTTTATTTTCTATTTTTCCGAGGGTATATTTACAGGAATGACCGATGTCATTTCACTGTGCCAATGATTCTAGATGACATTCTTCACGGACACATGTCGACTTTAATACACTAAACAAAAATAATATACATCTAATTTCGTTGCTCAAACAAGATTTCAGTCAAACTGAAAGGTTATTTACTTTTCATTTATCTTTCTTCAACGATCTTTTTGTCATTTAATCACAATAATACACTATTTATAGAATAAACCGAAAACATTGTATAACTATTCAGTGAATAGTATTCACACTTCTGGTTTTCAGAAACATGTCAAAGTAAGTAACATAATTTATTTAATGAAATGTATTTTTGTTGATATCATCACTTTGATAAATATTGTTCTTTGAACATCATAAAGATGACGAAGCTCTAGGTGTTCCAGTGCAAACAATCGTCAGTGTCATTCGCATCATTCTTTTTCTGTTTTTATCGGTTAAAACGTTTATAGGTCTGGAAAGTTGGATGGAATAATTGGATAATGGTCAAGTTTCTAATCAAATGAATACTTTTGATTTTTTTCATTCCAGCTGGTAAATAATAAATGATTTCAGATTTCTAATAAAAATATGTTCTCAGAGACTCTGGAAATGATGATTTCGATCAATGGTAAACAACCGATTTTTTCTTTGAAAATCATTTAGATCTGAATTTCATTCTTTAATCAAACTTGTTATATATACATTTAATAAAAATAAGACGACGCGTTTCGAGATAACAATTTCATCATCAGGTGAATCCACGCATGTATTATACTAACACATTATAAGAAACACTATTATTATCCAATAATAAATCAATAATCCATTCCCTTAATGAGGAGTTAGTTAGTTTTCTTTTCGCTGACAAATTATAATAATTTAGAAATTATCAAAATTTTTAATCATTATTTTAATTTTTTTGAAAATATTTAATATTAAATTCTGATTTAAAGATTAATTTAATTGAAAATAAATATATTTTATAGTATATAATTTCTAGAAATAATAAATTTGAGTAATAAGTAATTTTGAATTTTGTAGAATAAAATGTTTTCCTAAATTTTAAAATGAATATTATTTTAAAATAAATTAATTCAATGTTAAATTAGAAAAGATTTGAAATGTTTTGTAAAGAATTGCTATTTTTACAATGTGTATTATTTTAGAATAAATTTTAATCGATTTATATATTATTTTAAGTTTTAGTTTTGAGAATTATGTATAATTTTATTTGGTCATCTCCTTAACCTTTACAGATGTACCCCTTTATTATTTCTTTTCTAATGTTAGTTCATCGTAAATGTTTCGATTCTGCGCAATCTGAATATATAATTTATAAGTAATATCTTTAAATATTTTTTAATAAAAATTACATAGAAATCACATAAATTATTACATTCATTTATATTTTGTTATTATTTTTCTAACAAATGTTTCCTTTAGATTTGCATTGAATTATTTTTATATATTTTATTGATCATCTTTCATTTTATTTATTTTATTATTATTTTCCTATTTCTTTCATCTTTTCATAAAAATAAATAAAAGAAATACATTATTTGAATGTAAAATGATTACTATAATTATACTCTTTCATTAATGATTTAAAAGTTAATTTTTATTGAAAAATGCATTTTAAAAAAAACAGTTATGATAAGAAAAATTGTAAAAAACTATTAAGAACTTTTTGTACTAAAACATCTGAAACAAACTAACCTGAAAGAAGTGAGTTGAAAAGAGGGTTTAAATAGCAATTATTGTACAGGAAGAGTCGTAAAGAACGTTTATTACTTTAAATTTTATTAAAAATAATTGTCACTAATAATTATTTAGTAATAATTATCTGTTTTAATGACTTGAAGGCAATATAAGGCTTTCGAACATCAATAGTTATTTTAGAGGTGAATGTTTTTCATCACATTTGAGCAGTCAGTAAAGCGAATGGTTTGAGAAGTTCAATCTTGACTGACCTTTGATTAAACTGACTTCTGAGAGGCAGATAAACTGACTACATTTTATATATAAACAGTATCTAAATTTCATGATGTATAATAAGAATATATATGTATATAGAAATATAAATGAATAAATATTTGATAAAGAATATTTTAACTATTGTCATTGTACATGTTTTGATCATCATTGATCATCATCAAAAAAATAAAGTACTTAAATTATGAAGAAACTGTTTTATTGTTAATTTATTTAAACTTATTGGATGAAAATTTAAATTATTATTTTTTAAATTTCATAAATGAATTGAAAATATTTAATATTGAGAGTGCTTTGCTTTTCCTATTTTGGATGCAAATCATGTAATGATTCACAGTACAGCCTTGCATAATGTGAATAAAAAAATCTTATGATGAATAGAAAATTCATCTTTTGAAATTGATATAGTTCTATCTTTGCAACATTTGCAGTGATCCAGAACCTTACTTGATCTATTCGACTGTGAGTGTTCATTAATCCATATTTTGAGATGACGATTTGTCTCACTAATGTACGAGTTTTTACACCAGTCACAATTAGATTTTTCGATAATACTAGATTTCATTTTTTGTAGTTTTTCGATTAGCCAAATCGATTACACTGTAGATTTAACTAACACTATTGTAATATTTTAGATACTCTTATAAATACTACTCCTAAATATTCTGAATCCTTTTCAAAATGTAATTTGTATAATCTTAATCTTCCCAATTATTTTCTTGGTCTCGTGTAAGCTCAATCCAATATTAGCATAATTGAGTCTCACTTTTGTATTCAAGTACATGTACGATAAAACGTGTGACATTCACCGACGTGTGAAAGGACGACTTAACTAGTCACTGGTTCACAATGTTTTCATCAATAAAAGTGAAATTTTATTAAAAATATTAAAAAATATGATTTTTTAATAGTTTTTTAAACAATCGCATGAGGAACACGTTTCTATCGATTCAGATTATTATCAAACGTAAATGGTTTCAAACAATTGTTAAGATTTTCCTAAATTCCTGTGTGATATTTTTCTGGTGCATCTGCGTAGTATTTTAAGGTACTTATGTTCCGTCATAGGCTTTTCTGATATGTAAAAAAAACTCTATCTAGTATAGAAAGTTACTTATTTTGTGTAATCATTGTTAAAATTTATTTTAATTGCGTCTTTGATAAGACTCAAACCCCTTAGGAATCATTATTTTTCTGTGTTGCAATAGTTATGACAAAAAACTTTTATAAATTACTAAATTGGTTGTTATTTATTCTTTTTTATTTTCCATAAACTTATAAATACTTCGCATTCATTCAATCTTTGTCAATGATCCGCCTGACCTTCAAGTTGCCCCGAGAATCGGACCGTTGTAACAGGGCCGAGCAGTGGATCAGTCTCATTGTAATGAGCTCATTCCCATTCGATGGACCGTACCAAATTTTAAGACATATATCGCCACACCAATTGAAACTACAGAATTTGAAAGATGGAAACATAATTCGTCGAAGAATTGAGTGGATTAAAAAAGTAAATAACGAATTATAACAGAGGACAAAGTTGTGATTATTAATTTGTTTAAGTATTCAAAAAAGATTGTAAATATTAAAAAAAAAGATTGTTGATATTATGAATCCTGAAGTGAAACCTGGAGATTTAACTATAAGAAAATAGCACAGGGTTTTCATAAGCGTTGAAGACATCTTATCATCGTTATAATTGCAAAAATCTAGTAATTTTGGATCACTTCATTTATTCTTATGTCAGTTCAGAATTGTCACCAGAAAAATAATAATTGTGAGGACATGCCAATTTTCGCCACTGAGAACTGACGACAAATCCCAATAGAAATAACGTAAATATTGAGCCTTTAAGATATGTTGATATATAATTTGATATATAATATACAATTTATCATTTCTGATGATAAGACCCAAATTACGTTAACCAAAATAAAAATAAATGCATCCTATATGGAACATTTATTTTTGGAAACTATCATCAGATAAAATAACAATTGTAATAACCTCACAGAACACATACCGTTTTTTTTCTATTTGGCGATTCTAATAGTCATGTATTTAGTTATGTTAAAGTGCCTTGTCTTTTTTGTGACGTAATTTATTTTTATGTATTTTGAAATTTTTACAAGTGGATTCGCGTTATGTTTTATTTTTATCCAAAGCGTTCAAGAAATTGAAGGCTCTTAAAGTTTTGAAAGAGAAGAAGATATACATTATGAGAAGAATATAAAGATAAAGTTAAATATAAAGATATAAAGTTAAGAAAGTAAGAAGAGATAACAATTATTATTATTATGATTATGATAATGAATAAAAATCGATCAATAAAAATAAACGATTTTGGATATAAATAAAAAACAATATTATGTAACTTACCAAGCGACTGGAAATTTCGCGTTAATTATTATAATTCGACAATCCCTGTTGTTAAATACATTCAACCTGTTTCAACCCAATTTCAATTCAATCTCCGACGACGATAACATTTGGATACAAATCATTTGTCATTGTCATTAACTATATGTACCTACATTGTGTTTTTTAATGTAAGTTTTTACTGTTTCGATTAAACATATCGTTGTTAAAACCGATTTGTTCTCATTTTATAGAATTTCATTCATAAGTAAAAATAACAGTATTATTTCTCATCATAACGCGGGGTTAATATTGTTATTTTTACAACAATCAAGCTCATTAATAGCAAATCGAAATCACCCATTCACACGATTCATTCATAGCAAATCAAAAATCGGTTATTGACAAGAATTATTTATCATTTTACAATTTGAAATTTCGACTCTAAAAACGCAATCGATAAAATCAAACAAACTTGAGCCAAATTTACAAATTTACAAAATTCAAAAAAAGTGCCTATCAGTCACGTATGCGGGAATCTTTTTTGAAGCGTTAAAACAAAACATGAAAATCGTATTTTTTGACTTTTCATTTATTTTCTTTTAAATTATATATCCTTTTTTTCTATATAATTATTTACAATAACGAAAGCGAATAAAATTAGCACAGAAATTGTCATTCAATTGAGTTTCTTTCGAGATAAGATAGATAGAAGAATAAATGATAAAAAATGATAATTTTAATAAAAAATGATAAATGAACTTTTATTGTAGCATGGTTTGGTGGCCTATTCCAAACAGATTTTGTATGTTCCATTGGATATTTTCATGTAAATTGGTGGAAAGAAGTACATTTTCAAATGGTTCATACGTGAGCAAAATCCATTTAAAAGGTTTTAGTAATATCTACTTTCATTTATTATTATAATCTTAATCATAATTCTCACCTAGAAGTTGATCGGTGGGATATGTTTTACATTCATATGAATCCAGATTGTCATATGTTACAGAGAATGACACAAGTCTTTGAAGTACATCTGGAGAATGAAGTCTTAAGTACATTAAATTAATTGTATGACTATCGCCTTTTAATTCATACATATATGGGGAATTGTGTCCAGTCCGTTTTAACCTAGGTCCGTTATTACTCAAGTCATAAGAATGACGTTAAATCATTATTATTTAGTTACACATTTGAGTCAATTTCAAATACTCTAGCTCTGTTTGTTTTTTTATAAATATATATAGGTTAAAAATCAATATTTTTTAAATTAACTTAAATGAATTATGTATTTCTTACTCTTAAAATCGTTATAATCAAATAAAATACTAAAATTTTAAAAAAGTAAAATTGAAAAAAAATAAAATAATAAAAAGTAAATTAGTAAAAACAAAAAAAATAATATTAATTCCCTTGATAAGAATGGACTGGGAATCATGAGGAATATAATATGTGAGATCTAAAGACCCACAGCCCAATCTTGAATATCTAAAAGAATAATACAAAAATACTATTAGTAATATTCAGGAAATTATAATTATATTCTATAGAGAGGATAATGAAGAAAAAATAATTTTTTCAAGAAAAAAAACGATTATAGAATTAAATTATAACCTTATTGGTGGTAACTAAAGAAGTCCATCCAAAGAAATATAATACAAAAAATCTTCAAAAATTTATTTCAAAAAAAATTGTTTTGATTATTTTCAATAAAAAATAAACTGTTAATTAATAAATAAAATAATTTTAGATAATTTTTTCTTTCTTCTTTTGTACACCCTTGAGCGAGATTTTGTTCAGCGATTCCTCTATCGCGAGCGTTCAATTCGAATGGAATATTCATTTTCCTGTTTCTTTTTCCAATCATAAAAATTCAAAGAAAAATTATTTAAAATTATATTTTTTTCTTAATCCATTTATTAATTTTATTAATATTATTATTATTATTATTATTAAAAATTAAATTAAAAAAAATCCAATTAATTCAAAAAGCAAATTATTTCCAAATCTCACGATAATTAATTTTATTAATGTATTTATTTGATTCCAAAAATAACCAAAAATTAAAAATGTTTTTTATTGTTAATTTTTTTTGTGAAATTAGCGAAAAAAAATTTCTTAAATAAAAAAAACAATAAATGTTTTAGAAAGATAATTGAAGAATAGAAAAAAAAACGAAAACGATTGAATGAATTAGGGGACGTCAATTACCCGAGATTCATCACGACAGTAAATTTACACATTGATATTACGAAAATATAAAGGCTTTCTAATGTAAATGTTGATAATTTATTGCAATTGCAGCTGTGTAATAATGATGAAAATTAGAACAATAAGATGAAGATATTGACAATTTATTTTGCTGACAGAGCTAAGCGCGAGGATAATAGCTCTGCGTGGAGATAATATTAATAACCGCGGATATCAGTCAATTAGAGGAACTATTAACTTTGACACGAATTAAATAGGCAAGCATCAATAGTCTTGCCTAATTGCTATAAGCAAATTCTGCTCGCAGCTAATGCTATTGCAGCCGGCTCGTATTCATCATTGTAGGGACACAGCAGGTTAGGAATAGGCTTAATGAAGCAAACGATTAAATAATAACTGGTTGGTGCTTTATTCACTCTAGCACTGCCTTTATTTCTTATGTAGCATGATGTAGTTCTATGCAAGCTCTCTCGTTCATTTAATCAATAACAGCCAATTTTTCCTTCGGAAAATCAATAGAAATTGTGTAGAAATCACTCAAAAAGAAAAAGAGGGAAAAAATTTGTTTTTGAAATTTCTGAAAATCAAAATGAATTTTATTTTTCTTTTGTCCGTTTTGTTTTCTCTATTTTGTTTTTTTTTGCGTTTGTTCGGTTTTGTCCCCGGGAAAACAGAAATATCATCTTGGAAATTTCATTTGGGAGAATTATGAACAATTAAAATTTATTGTTTCTTTTTTTCTTGTTAGAAATTATTTTTTCTTGTTATTTATTTCAATATTTTTAAAATTTTTTAATCGAATTGACGATTTATTTTTAATGATTACATTTTGATAACCTTTTATCATAGGGTTATTGTGATAGAGGGACTATGAAGGTTTAGGGGATTGGAAATTTTTAGTTT
The DNA here is from genome assembly GCA_001938485.1 of Girardia tigrina. Classification (NCBI taxonomy): domain Eukaryota; kingdom Metazoa; phylum Platyhelminthes; order Tricladida; family Dugesiidae; genus Girardia; species Girardia tigrina. The sequence continues at coordinate 2,014 of MQRK01212312.1, read as the reverse complement.
CAGAATAATGGACATCTTTAACCGACTTTTATTAATCTTATAAGAAACTGGCAGACACATAGACGGATATGTAGTTAATCCGAAGCAAGAAAGCTGCCTTGTTCCTTTTTACTTCGTTCTACTTATATGTTTTATAATACTTATGAGAGTCCCACATTTACCGATAAAATTTCCCTCCACAGCATGCAAATACAGATCACAACGCTTTTTAACAGAATTGAAATTTATTTATTCAATGTTGGTTGTGTATCCATCATTCGAAAATGAAAATCAATTATTGGAACATAAAAGTTAATTAACTAAATATTAAATAATTTTTATATTCAATTTTCTTTAAATAAGTTTTTTAGTGAACGTTTGAAAAATCGTTTTCTGAATAAAACGATTGTGAGAAGTGGAACAACAATATCAGAATTCATTTTTTAACACCAAAATTTATTAATATAACAACAATTCACATATTTAAACAATTTTTTCTGTTAATTTAATTATCTCGCCACAAATTAATCTATTAAATTTTTTCGATTCAATTTTTAAAATCTTGCAAATTTATTAAATAATTTTCACATAATAACTAAAAATTTATTTAAAATTGTTTTATAACTTCTATTAAAATATATAAATTCATATGACTGTAAAATATTTTTATTTATAAATAAATATTTAATATTTAATGGTTTTCTTATCATTTTTAATTTTAAGATATTTAATAGATACATTAAAAAGATTTTTTTTATTTTTAAATAGATATTTAATTTTTTTTATGATTTTCTTTTAATACATCATTTTTAATTTTTAAAATATTTAAAAAACACATTAAAAACATATTTTATTTTTAAATACGTATTTGTTTTTTAATAGTTGTTTTATTATATCATTTTTAATTTTGAAATATTTAATAAGCATATTAACATTAAAATATTTTACCTTTTAAATTAAAAAAATAATAAATTATTCTGGTGAGTTGCAAATTTAAATTAACCTCTCATAAAAATTATGAGGGGTTAGTTTTAAGTTTCGCCAAAATAGTTTATTATTTTTTTTAATTTGAAAATTTAAAAGAAATAAATTAACAATTACAATGTAAGTAAAAATATGATAATAAATACTTATTTAAAATATGTTTACAGTAATAACAATTAACATATTTTAATAAAAGTTATAGAATAAGCTAAATAAATTTTAATTAACAGATTAATATTTTCAGAAATAATTTTTTAATAAAATGGTTATTGTAAATTTAAATTAATTAGTTTTATGATTAAGTTTCGTAAGAATTTGGTTATATTAAAATTTGGTTACATTAAAAATTTGTAAATTTTCGTAAGAAAATGTAAATTATTTAAGGGTAACATTTTTGTAAAAATATAAGATGTATTACTTTTGTCAACATTTTAACCACTATTTGTACGGAAAGAGATTCATTCTGCAGACACATCACAAGGCAATTACATTCATGCTGAAGACAAAGAAACCAATTACAGCGCAATTTCAGACGTGGATAAACTATTTATCAAGTCTGGATATACAACTAGAATACCGAAAAGGAGTGAACCATTCTAACGCAGATATGTTATCACGGAACAAGTGTGATACATGCACACAATGTTTAATGGCACACGAAGAAGCAAAGACACAGAAGGTCAAGACACGAAGGATAAACGTATTAGATATCACAGATATATATAAATATCAAGAAGGAGTCATGGAAACAGTAAAGATGAACATAAAGGCAGGTAAAAACAAAAACCTTGTGATTATAGATGGTATAATAAAGACAAACAAAGGAAAAGTTTGGATACCAGAATCAAACAGAGAAGAAATGATTATGTAGATACACACTTTGCTTTCTCATGCGAGTGTGGAAAAAGTGACAAAATATATTGCAGAAAATCATGAAATGACCAACCAAAATGATATAATAAAGGAGGTAATAGGACGATGTGAAGCATGTCAAAAAAGCAAAACCATAACGACGGCTACAAAAGAAAAACGAATAACGCTGGTCGCAAAC
>MQRK01212309.1:2289-15775 GCA_001938485.1 Girardia tigrina | reverse complement strand
CATTACGAACGACAGTTTTGTGAATCTCTACTAATAAGACACTACAACCCATCAATTAACATTCAGAATGGGCAAAGGAAGGTTATTTCAATACTTAAAATTTTTAATTAAAATATTTTCGCCATTATTACCCAATAATACTTTGATAAATAAAAATGTTTAATTTTTTCATCACCTTTTAAAGTAAATTATATTTATTAAAATTGTGAAAAATTGTATTATTCAAACAATTCAATATTCATATACTAAACATCCGAAAATTGCTGAAGATGATGTATGTAAACATCGAAACATGTCCAATAATTATATATATACAGTCAAAATCGCGTAATCCGGATTTGTGTGACAAAGAAAATTAATCCGGATTAGGCAAATTTGACATGATATATATTATTGAATTTTGTTAACGCTAATTTAACATTTTTGAAAAATAATTTCGTTAAAGCTATTTTAAGTAATTGTACATGTTTCTTCTTCCATCATCAACAATTAAATTTGTTAGTTACTTCTCTTCTTCTTTTTATATTATTTTTTATGAAATTATTTAAAGCAGGTGTGGCCAACTCAAATGATCTTAAGGGCCACTTTGGAAAACAATCATAACTCCGCGGACTGCATTTAAAATTATGTATCTTCATATTAGATTTTAACCAACTATATATATATTTGGAGTGAATAAATGACACAATGAATTATTATTATTGTCTTTACTAATATTTTTACATATTAAGATAGATAATATAATAATGATGATTATAAACGGACATTGTAAAGAAATATATAAATATAAATAAAATAAAAAAATGAAATCATTAAAACATTTATTTTACTAGTGCGATATTTGTTTCTCCATTCTTCCACTTAGCCCTTGAAAATCGATTTCTATTTTAGTATTTGTACATCGTAATTGGTCTTGGTGGTTAGCGTCCGTTGTGTTCGACCGTGTTTTGTGTTTAATCGATTTTATTTTCCAATGATTCGCCGATGTAAGTGGTACCAAAAGTGCTGGCAATTTTTGTGCCAGATTTCTCAAATTCGAAAATTTCTCTTTTGTGACGTAAGTATTATAAAACTCTATTTTTGTTCTGATGTATCAAAAATGTGTTTTAATACAATATTGCATTGTAAGTCAACCATATATTCTGTAAGTGTGATGAATCTCACGAGTCGAAAAAATGTTTAAAGTGGGCCAAGTACAGGCCGCGGGCCGCGGGTTTTTTAAATGTTTTCTAAATTTTATTTAGATATTTTAAGATTTAAAACGACTTTACTTTGTCCATTTTGAATGTTTATTAATGAGTTGTAATGTTTTTTTTAATAAAGATTCACTACAACCCATTAATGAACAATCAAAATGAAACAAAGTAAAGTGGTTTCAAATCTTGAAATAAATTTTTTTTGGCGACTTGCACTGAGTTCTTTCCCTTACGGAAGTATTTAAGCAAAGTATGACGAAAGTGTTCATTTTTGCATTCCATATTTATTATTGATTATTATAAATTAAAAGATTTTATTAAATTAAAGATTTTATTAATTGTTAAATCTTTAAAAATTTTAAGAAAATATCTACGCAATGAATTTGTAAAACTAGGTTAGAATGACAACTAACTTATATAAGAAGAAAATATTCATAACATTTACGGATATCATAAAAATGAGAGTGAGAGATATTTATAACTGAAATCGGCTAATTACTTAGTTTGCCAACCCAATATATTCGTCAATAATTGTACTGTTTGTGTTAAGAAATAATTTTTGTATACCAAAAAAGTTATGAAAATGACAATAGCAGATAGTGAAAAACTGGAAACCTTACATCTACATATCGTTGGTCCTTTGCCAGCCAACAAGGAAAAAATATGTCTCTATGATCAATCGCCATATGGAGTGGTAGAAGCTATGCTGTTGAAAAACATGAATAGTCAGAAAGTACCCAAATTGTAAAGAGAGTAGATCTTTAGACGTGGCCTACCAAAACAATTGATATCGGACAACTAAAATTCGATTTTTAAAAAGAATTTGTAAAAATTTCAACATTTATAAACTTCGTACGTCACCTGATAATTCAGTCTAATGGGAAAGTGGAGATCTGAAGTCGATATGACAAAACAATTTTGAAAATGATATGCAATAAGTAACTCATCCTTACAATGCTTCCAGATGTCAATATTGTTTTCACAGTACCAGATAAGGCAAAAGACAAATTCCAATACAGTTCTTGCAATTCCAAAGTCTTCTGTCGTGGAAGCTTTAGGTGATGCGTGAATACTGATTCTACGATCCTCATATCATAAATGTTTTCTAATCGGCCTACTGTATTGCTATTAATGACTAATGGACGATCACTTCATAATACATTTACAATGTTTATCATGATTAGTAAAAATGAAAGCATACTTGTGATAAGTAGGCTACAAGAACTCGTTAATTTCCCTTCTGTTGTTTTTTTTTTACAAAATGAATAATTATACCACACTTCCATATTCTAACGAAGAATTCATAAATGAAAATTGTCAAACTTTTGGTCTTTATCAAAATAAAGAAAATGGTAGAATACAAGAAACCTAGTTTTCCTGGCCTCTACTCATAGATAGGTCTAAATAAAATTACTGTCCCTCTTTGTTTCTCACTAGCAGTACACTGCTTTATTGAACACATCAAGTACCAAAACATTAAAATCAGTGACACAGTTTGTGGTACATTTGATGACGGTAGATTTGTCTTGCAAAACATTTTAAATATATTTATTTATTTGTGAAAAATTCGCCAGTGTCATCTCGATATTTCTGCAAATCAATTGTTAAAATAATTTTATTTATTGTGTCAAATAAATGATTCCTTAACGGTTATTATTTAAACTGAAAACAGTATATATTGATTTTGTTTGTGTTATTTCTCGTCCAATTTTCTGTGGCGTGTGCCTGTTTGGCTGTGAACGAGAGGATGGAGAAATACTTGGTAAAAAAGGGCTGGGACGGCTCAAGGGAAGCCCGAGTAGATGTAATCAGGACTTTGAACTGTTGTGGTTTCGAGGATAATGTGTCGATAGAAGCTTTAAATGGAACAAAGTGCGCGGAGGCGCAGGTTTTTTCATATTAGGTATAAATATTCTTTATTGATCTAATGTTTCAGTGTTGTAAGGGCTTACTCGCTAATCAAACAGACTGTTGTATCGGTAGACAAGCTCGGTATAAGTGTGGCTGTGAAAACTGCTGGAACAAACTCCATCTACATCTGGATACTGCCGTTAAGGTTGCCGGATTTATTGGAATATTTTTCAGCTTCACCGAGGTAGACTTGTAACACATATTTCTCTTTGTTTTATATTAATCTATTATCTCAAATAATTGATTATAATCCGTTTCTGGTAATTCCCATTAAGATTCTTGGTGTCTGGCTCGCCATTCGGTTCAGGAACCAACGCGACCCTGTGGTCGATCCAAAATCGTTCCTTTAGGAGGTGCTTAATGACTGCAATAATCACACATGTGAGAGAGAGCGTTCATCTATCTAGTCCGGCTAATATGTATATAAATAAATATATATATATACATATTCCTTTCTTGACTCATTTCTGATGGGTTTATTTATTTTGAGAAAATAAATATCATATTTCAAAAAAATGTTCCATTCATTATTTTTTTATAAATTAATACGTACAAAGTAACTTGACGTCTAATGTGAAAAGTTCTGCTAGTCATCTTAGTTTATATAGCTTCTTTTATCTGGGCTCTGTAATCTTAGTTATTGTTTTTAAACCAATGTCTCAATTTTCTTCCAAATATTATTTATTATGAGAAATGCTTGTTGGAACTTGTATGACATTATTCAGCATGAATTATATTTCCGTTAAACTTTCTGTCTAAGCCGTCGACTAATGAAAGTTCAATTTACGCCAATTCACAATAATTCACTTGGGTTCTTGGTCAAGAAGAGAATTCGTTAACGCAAAATTTTTTTTCTATCACAATAACAATTATTCAAACAATTTTTCCTGAGGAACTCTTATTTCGTTTTCTTTCGACCAAATTCATTATACATAAAAATACTGAATTATAAATACTGATAAGTTATTTATTAAAATGTTTATTTTAAAAATTGAATTTATTATTTTTTGATTACATTAATTTTATAGATTAACATTTCAAAATTTTATAAAATTTCTTGAAAATACATTATAAAATCTACATAATTTAATGTTTTATTTTATTCTATTTTTTAAAACATATTTTAACTAAATTAACAAAGATTTCTATTAATTTAAAATTATTAATTGTTTGAGAATAACTTTTTAAAATTAATTTAAAGCATATTATTTTCCTTGACTTTATACATTTTTTAAATCAATTATTTAACAAATAATTTCAGTTTTAATTTTTAGCAAATAAAATTAAATTATTTTTGAGAATAACTTAAAATTAATTAGAGATATTATTAATTATAACTCTTCAAAACTTTTGATTTTAGATAATTTCTTATTTTAAATATTCAAAAATTTTAAGAGTGCGCCTAATCCTCACACTTTGTAATCAGCATGATTCTATAATTTCCATTTTCACCAGAGAAAATTCTACAACTAGACTGATCTTTGGGGGAAAGCAAAGTCGGATTTTTAGAATCCCGAACATTCCTTTTTAATGAAGAAATAAACATAAAATTAGGTCATCAGTAGTCTGAAAAAGAAGAAATTGAAAGGGGAAAAAATTCTGTTGGGGTCAAATCGTTAGATTTAAAGATTTAACAGGTCTTATACCTACTAGTCTTAACTCAGACCTCCCATCTTGCATAATGCAAGAATTAAGGATTTTATTAGACTTCCCAACAGTCTTACAGTCTCGGATGTTCACTTTTGGGATGCGTCTATCTATCTGACGTCTAGAAAAGCGCCAGACTTCGAACGCCGTCTGGAATGTGTGAATGTATTGATGCTGTATGTTTTTTTTGCTGTAAGTATGTTGAACTTAGAATGGTGATTCTCCCACCCAAATGGAAATTGGTATTTTTTATTAAATTTAAAGTGATTGACTATTCGAACATAATTAAAATAATCATTTGATGAGTTAATATTTTTAATTTAACAATTAAAATTCAGTTTAATGAAATTCAAAATAAATGCATTTTTAATAATTTGATGACATTTTTATTATTTTGAGTTTTATTAAGAAATGGTTTAAATTATTATTTTTCATTAATATTTTTTAGAAGTTAAATATTTTATAAAATGTCTTAGAAAATTTGTTCGAAAAATCATGATTAAAAATAGAAATAAGAAAATCAATAAGATAACAAACGATGAAAGACCTTTTGAGAGTGGTAATGACTCTAAATGTGATTTTAATAAAATTTCAAATGAGAATAGTCTCAATGTTCTTAATAAAGATCTTGTGTTACTCAAACACCATATCAATTATATTTACGAACTCTACCCTGAGCAGACTAGAGTTGGGTTACTAAAGCTGAGTGGAAGTCCTCTCTAATTTGCTCTTATAACGTTCATACGGAAAGACTAATCAAATCTCTGGCTTAAACCTGGAATTCGAATATCTGAGATTGAATAATCGACTTAAACTTCGGGGCTATGAATATAGAGTAATACGATGGATGATCGCACATCTAGATGTCGGCTATCACAATAGTAATATAACTGTAACAACTTGATTAGTTACAAGGGTGATATCTACGTGGACCTATCGATTTAACTAAAAGTTCTGCTCGGAAAATCCAAGTTTATCTTTCATATATAGGAATATGATGTATTTTGATCATGTACACTTCCGTTCATTATCTTTTCTGATTTTAATAGCAATAATCAGTTACCAATTGGTGTGGTTTGACTTTCCGAAACTCAACTATCAATTTAAAATAATATTTTTACGGGACATATAGAGAAATCGAAACTATTAAAATTAGCGGAATAACCAAACAAAATATCATAAGAAATGTAAAATAAAATTCGTAAAGAATTATAAAATTAAAATAATTGAATAAGGTAAAATCATAAATTGGAATTAACAAATATATCAACAAAACATAATCGCACTGAGCGTACTCATACCCCCTTAAGTATTCACCTGATCCAGTGCATATAAACGGACCGTGTCGTTTTTTGAATGTATCTCATCGAATTTCATAAGCATACATTTAATTGAACAAATAAAGGAAGGCATTGTGGTCAGTGAATTTTATATTTAAAAATTACAACATTTATCAATTAATAAAACGACAACAAAAAAAATATTGAACTACATAATAATAATATCTTCTACATCTTCTTTTATAACAAACCATTCTCTACCACTGAGTGAATAAGATAATAAAGATCTTGTGTTACTCAAACACCATATCAATTATATTTACGAACTCTACCCTGAGCAGACATCCTCTACTCTCTCCTAATGTGATGTCAATGAGCAGAAATTGTTGGTAATCGATTCTTCACCGTATATAGAAGAGCTATCACTTAGAAGATACGCAACGCTAATTCCTGACCATGTCACTCATTACTAATGGCTGTCTGCATGTCGATTATTGCATAAATTTTTAATCAATATTCTCTTTTTATTCACATTCAATCTCTCTAGGTTCAGTAATCAGCCTTTTTTATGCAACTAGCATGTTCGCTGTTTTACGAATTCTGCACAAATTTTTTGTTTGATATTCGCGCTAAATATTCGGCTGTTTTTTATTTCCATCGCTAAAGGGAAGTATTATATTCGAAAATTTTTTTTCACTTTTTCAATTTTCAAAACTTTAACCATTTAAGGTCTGCATAATTTAAAACACACGTTTTTAAAAGTGTTGGTMTGTCTTGCTGTGTGCTGGTATTATCTCAAATAGTATTTATCATTTAACAATTAAATTTTGCATGATCGACAAGTTTACTTTGAAAAAAWTAGAGTGCTTAAAGCAGGCTTATGCTTGCATATTGTTGCATGGAATAATAAAATAGGACTTCGGTTTTATTTTGTTGGTTTTCGAAACTGAAGTAATAAAAAAAACTGTGTAGAAATTTTTTTTATTCAAACTGTGTTGAATATAACAAAGACGCTTTTTGGTAGAATATAAAGAATATAATAAAGAATATAACATATAATATAATAAAGAATATAATAAATAAAAGAATATAATAAATAAAAGAATATAATAAGAATATAATAAAGAATATAACATATAATATAATAAAGAATATAACAAAGACGCTTTTTGGTAGAAATATACTGGGTTGAAATGAGGTTTTGGCTAAAATTCTAATTTTTTGAAATGGAACTGCTAAAATTTAATGTTATTTTTATAAAGTACTTAAGAAATGCTGTTTAGAAATATCCTATTTTTTATACAAAGTGATCCAAAAGTATGATGACGGCTAAATATATCGAAAACTAGAGTTCGTGGAAGAAAATTTTATACAAAAGTTGTACAAAATTAAATGTTATTTTACTCCAAAGGTATATTTCTATATATATGGTGTTGGCACCAGAGTGGGTGTAGCGTGGTGGCGGCGTCCCGGAGCTGAGAGTTCGGTGTTTCCAGGACTAGGGGAGGGAGAAGATCTAAACTCACCGGATTCGGCCTGCAGAATCGTTTTTGAGGAAACGCAGATCATCTTTAACAGATTCCGCCACATCTCGTGCTTGATCAACTCTCCGATCTCATCATTCAATGTATCCGAACTGCTCTCACACTAACTGGAAAAATTAACGAACATCGCTGATGGAGCCGGTCGTTTTCGATCTTCCAAACTTCGCCGCTTTTAAATAAACACTTTCCGTTATGCCATTCGATTTTCGTGGATCTCGTTTCCATTTCTCCATTCTCATTCATTTTGAATTCCTTTTCCAGAATTTTTTTTCTCAGAAGTTGAAAGAAAATGTTTTTATCAATTGTTTTATTATCTGATGGCAAATCCCAGTCGTTCAAATGAACCACTTCTTTATTCGAATTGACTTCATTGACAATGAAATCCTCCCATCTCTCTTTATTTTTTCCAGAAAGTCCATCTCCATCACGATCGAGAAATTCTTCTATGCCCACATCAATGCATTTTTCGATTTCTTTATCTAGACTATTTCCTTTACACAATCATTTACATGGAGGATAATTATTATCTTGAATCATTATTAAAAATTCCAAACGCTTGAAAATTCGAGAATAATTTATTTTCACCACAATGGGTGAAAATTTTACATTGAACATTTTAAATTCAATTCATGTCGAAATATCATAAAATAATCGATTTAAACAATCGCTTTTCAAAAAACAAATTTCTATTATTCACTGGCAAATCATTACGGCCGAAAAAAATTCAGTCATTTTTACAACAACGATGTTTTTTATTTGTCGTTCTTTTTTTATTATCTTATTTAAATTTTTGGGCCATTTGGCATCTATTTTAATTTTCTTCTGTTTTTTGATCATTTGTATTCATTTTTTTGATCTATTTTTTATTTATTTTCCTTTTTTACATATTTATTATATATGTAGAACAATATAGAAAACTTTGAAATGTTAGAATGAAATATATCAAATATAATATCAGATAACACAACTGTACAAATGTAATTTCATTGCTTGAAAAGTTGACTTATTGTTTAAATTTTCTTTTTAAAGTTATCTAAAACAGATTTATATTGATGATGAAACCAATTGTCAAAAAAAAGAAAATCTTTGAGCGATTGACCTAATTTTGCTTCCTGCCAAAATTTTTTTTTCAATTATCGTTTCTTATGGCGAAGTTCAATATGTACACACTTGTTTGGTTTGAATTTGATGTCTAACACTTTTGTTAGTTCAACAGCCTTGTCAAAAAGTGTTTGCACAAAGTCTCTGGTGCTAGCAAGAAGCACAAGATCATCAGCATACGCCAAGCAACTAACCTTGTGATTGGCAATGATTAGTCCGTCCTGACTTAATCCGTCCAATCCAATCAATACATGATTAATTGCTATGTTAAACAGCGATATAGAAAGGGGACATCCTTGTCGAACTCTAACAAGGATGGAAATCTAATCCGTCACTGTGTTGCCACATTTGTATGTTGATGAGCATTCCTAATATAATATTCTGATAAGATTACACGATCTTTCTCCTACACCCATTCAGCACAAGAGGCATAATACTGCATCCACTGACACAGAACAAAATGCATCAGCTACATCCAGCATCTTTGCATGGAACGGCATGTACATTTGGTTGTAGTATCTGTCTAGGCTTGCCCTGATGAGGAAATTTAGCTCCGCATAACCATCATACGGTCCAAGACTTTTCTGTAATGGGTGCAGAAGATCATGTTCCTTGATCCAATGAGATAGCTGGTCCCACAGTAGTACCGCAAGTATATTATGCGCTGTAAAGTGGTATAAGAAGATTGCATTTCATCTAATTGATATTTTGTATACAACGCATATTTAATTTATAAAATGAAAAACACCTCTGGTCTTTTACTCTCGGAATTCAATTTGACAATAAGGGAGAAAGTTGTTGAAAGTTATGCACGCAACGAAATTCTCTCACGATTGACTGCCCATCATTTTCCTAAAATTATTAAGAAAAACACTGGTAATGCAACCGAACAAAAAATGTATTGTTTGTAACACTGGAGCAAATTAAGTACCAGATAAGCGATCGAGGTATGAGTGCATAGWATGTGATTTAGGTCTGTATTGTGCCTTGCTTGGAGATTTATCCCACAAAATACAATATCGATGTAATTAAACGATACTTATGACTTTTATGTTCATTAAATAGAATTATTATTAAAAATATCTCTAATTAATTTTTAAAATGTAATTTTCAAAAATTAATTAATGAAATTTTATTTAATAAAAATATAATTTTTAAAAAGATACTTTTTAAATCTTAAAGCCATTTGAAAATGTGGTAAATTTAAAATTATTTGTAAATAATTATTTTTTTAACATAGTTTGATTAAATAAATAATAAATAAATGTTGATTTTTTAAAAATAAAAAACCATTAAAATTCTTATAATTAATTTCATGAATTTCAATAATCATTATCGCCATTCCAACCGATCTGACATTGTCGGTGTACCAGACGAAGATGCGCAATTTGATGCGGTCGTAGTAGTCCAATCAACTCCACTCGTTCTCGAACGTCAACTCGAGTTGTGCGGTTACAACAACAGTGACTGATTATTCGAACATAGTTAAAATAATAATAACGAAATGATTATAATTTGATAAGTTTAAAGTTTTTAAAATGAACAATTAAAATCAAGTATACTATTTTAAAAAATGAAAAGCATTTAAATAGATATAAATAAAATTAATGAAATTTAAATTTATTTTCATTTTTTACAATTTAATAGCGTTTTTATTATTTACAGTTCTTATAATGAAATCATTAAAATTATTAATTTTAAAAAATATTTTTAGAAATTAAATATTTAGAAAAAAGATTTATAAATGTTGTTTAAATAATCATTATTAAAAATATAGAAATAAAAACCAATTAAAGCAATGTCAAACGGTGAACGATCTTCCGAGAGTTGTAATGACTCTAAATGCGATATTAATAATGTTCTAATAATAATTGTGTTAATGTTTATTATTTTGAATGGCGTTATTGATTTTCATAAAAATTTGCCATTTTTTAAAATGGTTTAAAATAACAACATTTTGATATTGTTATATATAATATCAAAATGTTATGCATCATGGTTACGGTAACCATGGTACTTGTGATTATACTTGTCAAGTATAAGTAACACAAGTTACACAAGTAACTTGTGTACATTAGATGATTATGTAGATGTTATGTATAATGTCTATGCATGTTTGAAGTACCAACGGGAGTTTTTACATGTCGTTTTTACATGTAAAATAAAATGTTATGTATCTTGGTTACGGTAACCATGATACTTGTGATTGTTGATGGGGTATATTGAGAGATTCGTGAAGTATTGTATGATGGTCAATAACACACATATATCATAGAGGTTTCAGATATATACGAAAAAAATGGATTTTTCAGCACTTTTTCGAAAATGTTGATGTTGAATCTGAATGTACGTATGTGGTTTTTTATTCAAGTGTATCAGCGCTTTTTTGATATTCTGCTTCCTTGTATCTTTAAAATCGATGTGCACTTTGTGTAAATTGCACATTATGCTTATTATACAGAAAAGTAATCAATATATGAAAATTTGAATTGCATATTCAAATAAAGAATTAAAGTGTGCATCAAACACATGATATAGATTTTTGACCCTAGTACTTTAAAAAAATTTTGTATTGATTTTTGAACTTTTGCACATGTGCAAATTGAAAAGCACTGTGCTAGCACATTAGAAATGTGCACTATTGATTAGCACTTAAAAAATATTAATTGGCATATCTGGGCTCTGTGTAATGATCGATTAGCACTTTTTTCAACAGTCCTGAATGGGGTTGCTATGGATACGGTAACCGTTACCATGGTTACAATCACCTTGAATCGCTGTATCGACTGCTAATGAAAAACGTCCCTTGGTTACCGTTGCTATGGTAACGAAGACTATGGTTACCGTCATTAAGTGAACCGGAACCGTTGCTGCCTAGGCTAGGGTGATCACGACGGTTGTCATGGAAAAATGCGGGGTTTTCCACCACCCCCCCCGGAGGGGGGGGCAGAGGGGTTGGGGGAGAACCCGTATTTTCCCCTACTTTAATCCTTACCGAATTATAAGAATTTCGGAAAAAAACTCAGATCAAGAAGTTTGTTGTGTGAAAATTTCGTTGTGAGAAACGTAAAAATAAGACAAATAATTTTTATTTATACCGCGTTATATGGAGACCACTACCACGTTATAGGAGACATAAAATTAACGTAAAACAGTTTATTTGTACCTCGTAGTATGGAATATCAGAAATAAATTAAAATCAAAACATTAAAATGTGATGAACAGGGTAAATTAATAGAATTTAATAACAGAAATAGTATAGTGGTTAGTCACCATTGACAAAAATTATCAACTTCCAAACTATTTATTTCCACAATTCCTAATAACGAATATTCCTTATTTCCTAACTCCCACATTAACGAAAATTCCAAATTTTTGTTTAAAAAAATATATGAAGATTGATTTAAAAACTAAATCTTTATTTGAAGACATAATAATTGAAAATAATTTGTTTGAAATGATTTAAATTTTAATAAATAAAATCTAAATTATGGAAATTTGCAAATCTCAGAGGGGACACAATGTTTTAATTTACTTAGGATTCGAATATCTACAGTTTCTCAATAAAGACGACATATTTGTTTCAAGATGTAAGGAAGGTCGTTCCGTAAAATGCCTTTCGACAATGAAAACAAAAAACTGAACCAACATTTCAGAGTCAGGATTCGTGTCCAGAGAAATCAGAGGCTAACAAACCAAGATCTGAAATGAAGGACAATATGAAAGCCATTGATTCGACACATAGAAATGTAATTGGAAGTGTGTTGTCTCAAGAAGACATTGATGTTATTGCGTACCTGTCGAGGCAATCAACTTTAACAAGGACTTTACTGCATTATAAACAGGATAATCATTTACCACATCCAACATCTATAAATTTTGTCATTCCGAAGAAGTTTAGTTAAATAATTCTCCATGATACTTGGATGGATGATCCAGGCAGAATTTTGGTTGTAGGTAGTAAAGAATTATTGATGGAATTAGAAACGCAGGAAATTTACGGTGATGTCACGTTTGATAAAGTACCAATTATATTTTATCAATTATATACGTGGCATACTAAAGTAGGTAATTCTAACCAACCCAGTGTTTACTTTTTATTGTAAAAGAAAAACGCAGAGTGACTTGAATGTTCATTTGCATAGACACATATTTCTCGCTTCTCTGTAGAAGTTAAACACATTCACTTGCGCTTCACACCAAGTTGTTTCTCGGTTATTGCTATCAGAAAAAATGACTACAGTACTGTACAGTAATCTGAGATGCTGTAAATGTCAGCTCGAGAATGTTGTGTGCATGTTTGTGAGAGATCGCGCCTCGGACATAACGCCTATACAAGTGATAAAATATACAAAGTATCATTCTCATTACCAATTTACAAGCAAGAATGTTTGACAAATCAGCTTTATGTTCATTGACGATTCTAGAGGTTTGACTGTACTGTACTATTAATTGGCGGGAAAGTGAGGTTTTGGTGACTCATTGTTTTGTGTGAACGGTGGTGGATAGTGGAAACCAAGGGTGGCAGGAATTCACACGCTTTTACCATTACAAGCCAAATGTGCAGCCTGATTTATTGGCGTGAAAGGAGGGTGGTGGAAAAACGAGGGGCGGGAAAATGAGGTTTGAGTATATATATATATATATATATTTATATATAAGTAAAATGATAAAAAGAATGGAAAATAACAAAGGAAATCTCAAAAATTTAAAAATTCTAATACGCTTTAATTTTCTGAGATTTAATAAAATTTTTAACTTTCTCCATTTTTATTATTAGGTTGGTCGAAAAATAATGGCGGTTTTT